>CM021109.1:588566121-588707574 GCA_007115665.2 Sequoiadendron giganteum
ACAAGTTACAACCAATGCAAGACAAAAGTACTAGGCATTCTCATTATAAAATATTGTGAGTTTAACACCAAAGAACTGATATTCTGCAGAATGACCATAACGGTGAGATTATATTAAAGAGTTTTAGAAACCTAGCCTTCATCTATAGTAGGCTTCGTTGATAATTATCTGGCTACAGGATAAGCTATCCCAGCCAATAAGGCATAACTACTTATCTGTAGAGAAATCTATTGCAAATGATTTCTTGCATTGACCACAGTTGATGATGATCTGTCATCACAGAGAGGTGCAGAAGCCAAGTATAAGCATTTCCTTCTACAATCATTAACATATGATGCTCAGAATCTCTCCACCCTAGATGACAAATATCCAGCATAACCTTCACTGATCTGTCTTTCAAATTTTCCACTGCCAGAAGCTTTCTAATTTGCATGAAATTCATTTCACAAGCTTCAGATACACCTTTTAATATTTTCATGTTGATTTCTACAATTAGTCCTTAATGTTATTCACACCACTTGTAACCAAATACCCAAGTTGTAGGGGTTTGCAAATAAAACAAGTACCTGCACCCTAAAACCTATGCTACCTTACCAATTCTAAGCAAATTAAATAGCATTTTAATAGAAGGTATACAGAAGGACTCTTCAATACCTCACTTGTATGAAAAAGCAACATTTGCACGCACTGAATTCCATTCTCGATTACACAAAGATGCTATCTTGCAATCACAATTTTTATAGTATATGCAAGAGATAAATGAGAACAGCCAACTTTTCATGAGAGAGACCAGTCTTCCAACATGTGCACATGTGGCTTATAAAGTACATTTTTTATCATTATGCTATTTAATCCCGATAAAATAGCAAACATACCTCTCAAGAGGAGCCGTAAATTACAAACCCAATAGCACGTTCAGAAAAGCCATCAACAAATTGCTCTTAGGCTCTTAGCAAGTAAATTTGGAGTTGAGTAACAGATAACCTGCAAGCCTTCAACTTTGAAGTTTCAACTGTTTTTTGAAAAAAAACTTATGGCAATCAGCCTGTTTGAAAAACCAATAAGAATTAATATTTCTTCACAGACCCCAACAAATGGCAGATTTTAAACCTGCTGGTTCAATAGAAAGAAATTATATGAATTTATTATAGAAGAGCACAAGCCACACATTCATGGCAATCATATGATCTAGATGCTCCAAATAATTGGGTTTATCATCAATCAGACATCTCAGCCTACTTACTAAAGATATGCCCCTCTCATTCACAAATCCAACTGATTCTGATACCCTGCTTTTACAAAGCATTACATGTAGAGACCTTCAGGAACACCTTCCTTCTTCTTGAACATAACTTTCTCTTTAGCTTTTTTAAAATCGGCTTGAGTTACCTGAAAGGATTCTATTAGTTTAGAATTTCAAGATAACAAAAGATCGTTTAACATTTGAAGTTGGGAAAAATTCAAGAACATTCTAACTAGAAGAATAAAAAACAGCAACATGATTTAGAGGAATTGATAGCATGTCACCATCCAACTATAGAAGATAAGGGCCAATAGAAACAAGGGCACATAATAATAGACTATTTGATCTTTGTCAAAATACACCATCTCTAACTCTCAACTATAATCTAATAAGTTTTGTTTGAAAGGCTCACCTTCATACGCCTTTCCCTCAAAGCAAGTAACCCTGCCTCGGTACAAATAGCTTTGATATCTGCTCCCGAGAACTCGTCTTTTGTCATTACAAATTCTTCTAGATTAACATCGTCTGCAAGTGTCATCCTCGCAGTATGTATCTGCAACAAAGAAAGAAACCAGATGGTAACAGGTTTGCATTAATAAGAGATGAAAAAGAAGGAATTTCACAACACTAGAGCTAGAAATCCCTAAACAAGAAAAACTCCTCGCATAAAACCTATGTCACCAGTTCATCGGCCTGTGGCCCGGAACCAGGTCCAGTTCGAACCCAGTCCACATTCCAGATCGGTTCAACTGTGATGTCCATCAAACAGGGCTGGATACAACCTGGGCCAACCCGGAAAGAACCCAGACAAAGCCACAGGGGAAAAAAGAAGTCCTTTTTTTTTTTTTTAAAAGATTCAACTTTTAGTTTGACGGGAAAAGACAAAAACACAGGCTGGTTTGCTCTGTAGCAGGGCAAGTCAACAAAGAAAATTGTCCATTTCATGGAAAAAATTGAATAAAATGTCCTTGCAGCTCACCAGTACTAATGCCATTTCTCTTTTACACTCAGGGATTACAAACACCAGACTGTGTTGTTCTTTCCAGCATCCACCCCTCCACTGTACACATTATCCCTTTTTACCACAGGTTTTATAATTTTATTCCTTCTTCCCTGTCACAATCATGTATTTTTCTGCCCCTGTCAGACCTCAACATTCACCCACTCCTTTTGTTCTATAACTGCATTTTTATTTTTATTTTTATTTTGTTTCCCCATGTTGAGATACATTTAAATTAGAAAATTTATGATAACAAAGTAAATCTAAAGTTTAGATATACTATTCTATCTTAATAAATTGAAGAACTATACTTTCGTATCATGCTGAGATATATTTAAATTTTGTAATATTACCTAATCTTTAATTTACATATTCTTAATTTATTTAAGCTATTTAATTTAGTAACCTTAATTTATTTATAGTTTTAAATTTTTCATCTTTAGACCATATATACAATCGAGAGATACTAAATCTTTATCTATTTTTGAAATGTGTATATATCCCCTGTACCCTAACCCAAACTGGTAACTTGGCATAAAACTAATTAAATATTAAACTGAAATCAAAATATAGCCAATTAGAAATGTTGGAAAAACACCATTAGGAACCAAGCAATACCTGGAATATTCGCCGCCTTGTTTTTATATCAGGCAGAGGAAATTCTATCTTTCTGTCTATTCTACCGGGACGAAGTAAAGCAGGGTCTAAACTTTCGATTCGGTTGGTGGCCAGGATAACCTTGACATCACCTCTTGCATCAAAACCATCCAGTTGATTTAATAATTCTAGCATTGTTCGCTGTATTTCTCGCTCACCCCCTGAATGTGCATCATATCTGCAGAGAAAGCAAATTAGAAGCCCGAATGACAAAGAAACACCCTAAGCCATTAAAGGTAATATGAAATTTTATCAGTCCGTCTACAAACCTAAATTTAACTCTCATAAATCTTGAAAAATAACACATGGTAATTAGAAAAATCTGAACATTATTACCTTTTTGTGCCCACAGCATCAATTTCATCAATAAAAACAATAGAAGGAGAAAGTTCATCAGCCACACGAAACAGTTCTCGGACTAATTTTGGTCCATCTCCCAAATACTTCTGGATCAGTTCACTTCCAACAACACGTAGGAATGTTGCCGAAGTTGAGTTAGCAACAGCCTGCACCGTTTAATTCAACAAGTTGTCAAGTGAATAAAAATTTAGAAATGTTTCATAAAAAAATAGAAAAAAAACACAAGTATTAAAGAAAATCATGTAAAATACACTACTAAGACTGGTCTACAACAAACTACCTGCATGTTAATAAAAATAGAACTGAAACTAACAGAATCCATCCACTGGGTATGAATAAAGCTATTATCAAAAAAATAAAACATTCAATTCCACAGATTGATGAAATTACCAACTCAGACTTCAGTGCTTTCTAGAGGTTGAACATGAATGTTCTGTATACCATAGACATATCCATACCTATAACAGGCTGATACTTGCTGGGAATGATCAATTAAAACAAACAAGGCCAACTAAACCATGATCAATATATAAGAGTGAGGAATGATCCATAGCACCATTCTAACCACATTATATGTGACCTTGAAGGAAAGCCTCGCTTTTCCCAAATAAAAAATTTGTGGGCCTAATTGTGCCATTCGATAGTCTATTAATGGCTGCACTAAAACTAGGATTTCACAGAACAAGGAAAACAGCTTTATGCAAATTCTTCATAATTGCAACCAACCACAAAGATTTTCATTAAATTTTTACAATTCCCTATTAACAGAATTGATGCTGTGTTCAACTTCCTGGAATGTCTAATGTGAAGAAATTCAGATTTGTAAAAACATCAAACCAAAATAAACTTTTAACCAGGAGGCAAGGAATCCAATAATTTTCCAATCCAAGCACAACTGCACCACTTAATTGCATCAATGTAGATAACACAGTCTAGAGTCAAGTAATTTTACCATACTTTGAAAGTATGTACGAAATTAGTTGAATGCTAGTTTGCAACTGTACAGCTATACTAGTAAACCTCCAAAGGGAAGTATTAATCATAATTACAGATAGTACAATATTACCTGTCTACTATGTTATCGGGTCCTTCTATTTAGGCCCACATATTAAATTAATATGATTCTGGTTCAGGTCGGGGTCGGGGTCGAGGTCTGGGTCTGGGTCTGGAACAATCCTGGGTTTGACCAGGGTCCAGCTCATTGAACCCACAGGGGAACTAGGGTGCCCAGGCTGGACCTTGGGCGAACCCAGGGCCATCCCAGCAGAAAATCCGAAAAAAACACCAAAATATTTTCTGAATGGTGGCAACAGGAGAAAAACAGAAATAGAGAGGTTAAAAATGAAAGCTGGGGATGCAATTGGAGATGGATCATATTGGACAATGGATGAACTTCTTTCCCATTACAGCAGAATGGTTGTCAGCTTAGGCTTGATTTTATCTGTCTCCCTTGAGAGTGTTGTTCAGTTCTTTAGGGAGCAATTGTTGAAGCCTCCTTCAGTTGTAGAAGAGAGGTCATGGTATGTGTTGGGGTTTTTTCTTGTTTTATGACATAACCTGAACTGCAGTTGACTTCAAGCTGGTATAGACTCCAGGGGCAGTAAAACTTTACAATAAACTAAAATGATAGAAAATGTAAAACACTAGGTGTAGACAAGACCAACACACAAGAAAGTGCTCCTTACTCCTTTAAATTCTGCCAGACTTAGGGGGTATTCCCTATTGATTCTCTTAAATATTCACTATCAGTACAATGATCTCACAATTTGACATGTTTTCCAGAGGGTTTCTACTCTTTAGACCACGCTTTACAACACAGAGCTGGGCCTAATTTCATTCTCACTAGCCCAGACTGGTTAGCCTATTGAGAAGCAAGTAGACAATTTGAAGAGGCGTAAAATTCCCACAAAAACAAAGGCAAAACTAAAATAGAATTTGGCTTGACCTGCAATGTTCATGTTAAACAACAGTCAATCATAAGTTATTTATATTACCATAATCGAAGAATTGTGGAACAATTGGGAGAAGACAAATGATTGTTGCCTTATCTTTTGAGTACAGGGACAAGAATCAGACTCTTAATGCAACAAGATATCATGGTATGCAAAACAGTTCAAGCGACCAGAAAACATTTAACTGCACTGTGTGGAGCTAAGGTCATTAATCGGCTCTTCATTTTAATCCAAAATTCTACTCAATAATCCTTTATGCTAGAATATAACTTTGTTGCTAAGTATGAAAGACACCACATTATTTGTTGCCTTATCCTTTGGGTACAGGGTCAAGAATCAGACTCTTAATGCAACAAGATATCATGGTATGCAAAACAGTTCAAGCAACCAGAAAAATTTAACTGCACTGTGTGGAGTTAAGGCCATTAATTGCCTCTTCATTTTAATCCAAAATTCTACTCAATAATCCTTTATGCTAGAATATATCTTTTTAGCTAGCTAAGTTCTGTTGAAAAGACTGAATTATATTATTCAAATAATTGAACCTGTTCACTTATAACTTTTATCTAGATTTTGTAAAGACTATTGACAGAAAATTGTCAAGCAATTTCTTAGTGGGCATCAAATATTTTTTAAATGAAACAGGTGCCTGCGAAAAGATGCACCTTTGCCAGCAGTGTTTTGCCTGTTCCTGGCTCACCATAAAGAATGACTCCTTTCGGAGGCTTGATCCCAATATCTTCATACAATTCAGGATGAGTGAGAGGAAGTTCAACAGCTTCTTTTATCTCCTGAATCTGGGCATCTAAACCTCCAATATCAGCATATGACTCCAATGGTGCCTTCTCCACCTTCATTACAGATACCATTGGATCAACATCATCCTGCAAAAGGCCAACGACAGAAAGGACCTGCAAAAGTAATAATATCTCACATAAATATTAATACGAAATATAAAAAATAAATATTCAAAGTGAAAATTATTAACATCAACAATAGCAAATGTAATTCACAGAAAACATGTTCAAACTTTAAAGGCATTTTTTTTATGCTTTTCCCTTAAGGAAGATAAATACAATGCAGAAGAAATTTTGAAAACAAAACTCTAAATAGTGATTCATAATTCATGGAGAGTCCATTATTTAATTCGCCAATATGATTCTTCTTTATATTTTATTCATTCACTCTGTTCTTAGATTTGATTGTCAAGAGTTCTGAACTAGATAGGAAGAACAAACATTTAAAACATGAGCAAGAAACAACTAACAGACATACTTAAAATAAAAACACGTTCAAACACCTGAACAAGATCTGCAACTTGCTAAATTCACTTACTGTTCACGCTTCAACTCTCTAAGACACTCAAACCACTAGAAAATCTCTCTCATTCAACCAACCCTTTTACAACTGCCCCATAGGCATACAACCATTTACACCAAAGTTGCATGGGTGCCAAATGGATAACAGTATTAGATGAAATGAAATTCAAATTATGTAACTGAAATTTAAAACTGGAAAACAAAAATAAAAAACTTATAAGTTGTAAACTTAAACAAAGTCATTCATGAAAAAGTAAAAAATTATAATAATACTATGAAGCTGGATTCACAGGTACCCAGGGCCGTACCAAGCCCCAATAGAGACTGGGTGCTTGCTGGGCATGCACGTGCCCTGGGCACTCCAGGTACGCCCATCTAAGATATATCCAGGGGTACCTACAAGTGTCTAAGGTGCACCCACCCTGGGTGTCCCCGGTGTGTACCAGGGCAATCCAAAGAAAAAAGGACGCAATCCACAAAACACATTTAAGAACAGATATTTTTGCATGTTCAGCTCTGTAAATTACTTTTTATAAATGTTTGCAAGTTTCTGATCCAGATCCAGTGTGGCATCCACATAGGACATTTTCCGGGCAAACAAGTGTCAGCTTTGAAACATATTATTGCAGTTTAGGATTCAAGCAAATGATTTGCCCAAGTTGCCCACTATTGCAGGCTATGCCACCTCTATCTGTTTTTTCAACCACTCTCATCTTTATCCCGATTGACTAAATTTTGAAAACTCTAGGCAAGCATGTGATAGTTAGATCAAAACAACCTGCTTATGTAGTAGTAACAGAAGCCTGAGAGATGGGGCGGGGGCCCTAGCTCGGTTGGCTAAACCTTTCCTATTGCAAGAGGTTGGTCATGAGATCTAGTCTCCCCCACCCCCGTGGTACCGGAGGGCGTGTCGCACCAGCACCGCCGGTCACATTAAAAAGTTTACCAGGCACACTGCAGTTTATAGGGGGCCGTGCTACCCGATTCCTGTAGTCTAAAAAAAAAAACAGAAGCCTGAGAGATCAATGGAGATAAATAGCCTAAGTTACCGGTTCGGGTTCAGGTTCGGGTTCGGGTTTGAGGGTTTGGTTCACGATTTCAGTCCAAAAAAAAATTGGGGTTGGGTTCGTTTTGGGTTTGTCCATACAAAAACATATAAAAATCAAAAATATAAACATATTTACAACGGTAATTAAGTTCAAAATACCACACATAACATAATATATTGTATAATAAAGAAAACCACCATAAAAATAAAAAACATTAGAATGTCAATTTGTCAAACTCAAATGTCATGATATATATTATATATTAAAATTAACTAGCTGCATTTCCCCTTGTAGGTAAGCATCAAGGAAGATTGTCCAATTGGATGACGATATTATAGATGAAGACTTGTAGGCAAACTTGGAAACTTGGACTTGGGGAGTACATGGCAAATCAAATGAGTTCAATGGGAGTTTGGGGGCAATGCCCCCAACAGGGTCGGGGGGCAGCGCCACTCGCAAGGGCCTGGGGGCAACGCCCACTGCAGGGGTCAAGAGGCAGCACCGCTCGTGGGGGTCTGGAGGCAACACAAACCTTCATGGTATACATCATTTTGCATTCACAATAAGACCCAAATTAAGACCTTCAAAGCTAAGTTACTAATCCTGGTACTGGTTCGAGTTCAAGCTCGCCAATTCGGTTCGTGGATTTGACCCAAAAAAATTAGGGGTTGAGTTATGTTGTGACCTTTTCACACATCACCTCATGCCAGATGGGGACCCCCTATTTTTGCTCCATTTTGGTCTTTTGGCTTTGGTTTTGCGTCTCTCTCTCTCTTATTTCTTTGTTCTTTTGGGGATGTTTCTGTATTTGACCTAATTTGAAATTTTGGCTAAGTCTGAAGTGAATCTGTGAAATTAGGGTTTTGTTCTTCAAGCTGGATTGAGATTAAATCAAGTTGATAAATTGACATATGAGTGCAGCCGTGCAGTCAGAAGACCCAAGACAGGATCCCACTAAAATCTTACTGAAACCTGACAACTTACTATTTTTAGTAAATACCTAATTTGAGGTCTTTTCCTCAGGATTTTGGGATTCTAACTACTTCAACACATTCAGGCAGCTTTCGAATGCCTACACATGAAATTTGAACAGATTCAGACAACTGGCTATTTTTAGCAGTTCAACCTTCAGAGGCCATTTTCAGGGTTTAAACATACGATTCTTCGATGAACGACAGGAAAATCGATCTGGGTTTTTCAGTACCTTCGCGATGGTGTAACATGCAAATCGAGATGGTGACTTTCAGCAGTACAGCCTTCAAAGGGTATTTTTAGGGTTTGCATGCAGAGTTTTTCAACGCATGTCCGGATATTCCTTGTGGGTTTTGCGAGAGCTTCGCAGTAGGGTGACATGCAAGCAAAGAAAATCAAGTTTCAAGGACATACTATTTTTAGCCAGTGCTCGCATGTCGACCAGTTTTCTGGGTTTTTCTGGGTTTTTTGAGATCCCACAGGCATTGTGACATGCAAACTCATCCGACATCAGATTGACCACTTTTCGAACACTTACTATAAATAGCAATTTCACTCCGACAGCCACCCGACACTTCAGTATCACGAACAAAGCGGCATGCAACAGAAACGAGGTCAAACGGAGACCGTTCAAGGCACATGCAAGTCAAATTAGGGTTTCGGGCTTCGACAGATTAGGGTTTCAGGCTTTGATGCCTAAAAGGTAGGGTAAAAGGCCAGAATTTCGAAAAATGAAGGTATCCCACTACGATCAGCATCCTTCAAGCAATCTACTCGTAAAATTTGGGCATAATCCAGGCACTTACTATTTATAGTAAGTCGTCTCCGGAACACGGCTATAAATAGCAGGTCAGGGCGAGGGGCAAGTGTGAACAGGTTCATTAAGTGATGAGGACCACGTGGTGAAAAATTCAAGTCAAACGGAGCTGCAAAAGTCAAGCAGTTTTAGGGTTTGCTAAAAATAGCAAGCGAGCTAAAAATAGCAGATGAGCTTGGGCAATAGGTACAAATAAGGTAGCAAGGCCACAAGAGGCACATCATGCCGGCTCCAAAGTCAGAATAGGTGGAAGCCATGAAGAGTCATACACCTCCAGAATTTACTAAAAATAGATGGCAAAGGTAGCTAAGGCGTTAAAAAAATTTCTAAGTCCACGAGTGGAAACTGGTAGGAGGAAGTATGAAATGCACCCAAGCATGAAGACTAGCATAAGAATCCTAAGTATGAAAATTCCTCCAACCTATGTGAAATGCGCCCAAGGTGTGAGAGGATGTTGAAAATTTTGAAAAAGTTAAAAATTCCTCCTCCCTACCTCAAATGCGCCCTTGAAGGAGGTATGAAGTAAAAAAATCTCTAAGTAAAAAAAAAAATGGAAGGAGCTACCCTAATATGCGCCCAAGGAGGATGATGGAGGCTTAAAAGTTTCTAAGGCAACAAACAAAAGCACCACCTTAAAAATGCGCCCACCTTGCATAAAGTCACTTCAAAATATCCTAAGGCGTGGAAGATGGAAGTAGACACATGAAAATGCGCCCAAGATGAGAAGGCAAGCTAGAGGCGTGTCTAAGGCTGAAAAACAAAAGCATAGAGTGGTAAATGCGCCCAAGAGGGAAAGTGTTTAAAAATATTCTAAGTGTTTGAAGAGTTCCTCCTCCACCTCTAAAATGCGCCCATGTTGGGGAGATGATGGAAAATATTCTAAGGCAGGTTGAAATAAAAGCAACACCCCTAGAATGCGCCCTCAAGGACATAGAAGCTTTAAAAAGTTTCAAAGTGAGATAGGATGAAAGCTCATAGGCTGAAATGCGCCCTAGGCAATGTGAGGTACTTGAAAATATTTCTATGTCATGCAAAGTTAAGACACCACTAGGAAAATGCGCCCAAGGTAAGCAAGGGTCTAAGGAATTTTTCTAAGTTAGAAAATAGAGGCAAAGGACCTCAAATGCGCCCAGCTTACAAGGTTACATGGAAGACATGGCAAGAGAATTTCAAGGCGTGGAGAATACCTCCTCCATAGGTGAAGTGTGCCCAGCAAGGGAAGTGAAAGTTAAAAAAGCTTTTTTAAGTGTTGAGAAATGGAAGCACACCCTCCCATATGCACCCAAGGCAAGTGCAACATGGTGAAGAAATTTCTAAGTAAGAAAGTAGAAGCTCCACCCATAAAATGCGCCCTTGGTAGCTTGCTGGTTGGAAAAATTTCTAAGGCATGAAAATTCCTCCTCCCTGCCTCGAATGCGCCCTTGAGGGAGGAAGACTTGAGAAAAGTTTCTAAGTAAAAATGGAAGTTCAAGGAGTAAAATGCACCCTCAAGGCAAGCATGAAGGTTGGAAAAATTTGCTAAGGCATGGAAAATAGGAAGGGGCTATGTAAAATGCGCCTTCAAGAGAAATGAAAGCTTCCTAGGCAAAATACGCCCAAACCTTGGGGAGATTGATAGATGGTGGGAAAAATGCCTAAGGCATTAAAATTGAAGCTTACCTAGCTAAATGCGCCCTCAAGGTAGAAGTTAAGTGGCTGAGACTTGAAGGAAATTTTTAAGATGGATAAAATAAACTAGGCCTTGTGAAGTGCGCCCAAGATGGAGTTGAAGACATTTTTATTTTCTAAGGCAAGGTAAAATTAAAATACGCCTAAAGAAGATGATGAAGTTAGAAATTTCTAGAGACAAGATCAAATGCACCTGGGAACAGGGAGAATTCTTCAGGAAAACTAAAAAAGTGCCAAGACAGGAGAGTGAAGACTGGAGGTGTGGAATACGTCCAGAATAAAATGGAATCAACCTTAGCAATTTTTATTATTTTTCTCAAAATAATAAAAATCAAACTTACCCCTTCGTCTGGATACACATGGAGATTATGATTTCTGAGGGGAATTTTCTTCTGGGTATTGGACATTTCCAACTAGGAGATGGTTTAAAATTCTTCCACACCTTGCTCGTGTTGTTTTTACAAAGATTTTGGCCTAGCACCCGTTTAACAAATTTCCTAAGGCTCAGATGGATAAATTTTCTAAGGCATGAAAAAAAGAAAGCAAAGGGGGTCAAATGCACTCGAGCTCCTAAAGGCAAGTGAATGAAACTGCTAAGGCAGGAGGATGAAAACAACAAGATGGCATGCGCCCCAACACACAATGTGCCCATGATGAAAGTTTACTAGGGAAGTGATGAATTTTATTAGATCTAGAGGTCAAGCAGACCTTGAAAGTCAGAACGTGGGAATTGGGTAAGTAAAGTGAATTTATATTATAAATGTTCTGATGCTCTTCTTTTTGTTTTGCAAGATGAACACCGGAGCCAGAGCATGAGGACTTAGGTGATGAAGCTGGACAACATTACAACTCTGAAAAAAGGAAATGGCGATGAAGATTTGGCTAAGGCACTAAGAACGTGGTGCAAAAAGGGCTAAATACGCCCAAGGAATTGAGCTGAAGAAATGTGAAAGTTACAAGGAAGAAGTGCGTCCAAGAGTCAAAGCAACAGGAGGGTTGAACGTCAAATCCTTTCAAATTTTATTATCTGCGGAGACGATCTTAGAGACTCTTTTACTCTCCTCCTAGCGCAACAGAATTGGCAGGCAGGGCAGTGGGAACGCATTTCTGGACGAGAATCTTCTAGAAGAAGATAGTGGGCATTAATTGCAGATAATGGTTCCTGCAGAGGAGTGGAGAATATTCTATGCATTCATTGCCCCACTCCTCTCTATGGCGGTTTTTAGGGCAAAAACCCTAATTAAGGCATATATGGTTCAATCTGAGCCCTCTATTGTAATTCAATCTAAGTCATCCGTTGGACTGGGCCAACTGTAAAAGGGGCATCCCCCTTCATTTGTAACGAAGTAGATATTAGATCAAGAAGTCAAAGAAGATAGAAGTTAGAATAGATAGAGTTAGCTTAGAGGACAGCTTCGTTTAAAAAGGAAGGAAAACTTTCCCTTTGAAAGTTTTGTAAATGGTTGTTGTGAACACTTTTCATAATACAAAGAGTTTCATTGCTTGGTGATTTCTTCTTTGTTATGAGTAGCTAGCAAGGCCCTTTCATCTTTCCGATTCAAGTAGATAGAGTAGAGTAGACTTTATTTTATGCAAGTAGTTGTTAATTGTGGAGTGTGGCGTTGCGGTTTGAGCACATCTTCTTTCATCTATACCACTAGCGGGCTTGCTGATGGCAAGTTCGCCTTGCGTGGTCAACTAGAATATCAGTACCTAACTTCGGTTGTGATTCGTGTGTTCACTTGCATCGTTGTGACGGAGTGCACATGTTGAATCACAATTTGAACATCTTACCCATCCTTTGAAGATTGCACCAACTTTGTCAGAGTTGTCCAAAGGGAGACGAAGCAAAGTCTGGTTTGAAGATTCTTTAAGTCGATCCTCGTCCTCCACCCTTTAGGAGTAGATGGTAGCATCTCTAATCCCTATATCCTTTTACATTCAGCATTATCCGGTTAGTTTAAGAACCCAAGCTTCATTGACAGATCTCCCGAAATTGAAAATCCTTTCCTCGAAGTTGAACGATTACGTAAGTCCCCTTGGAATACCCAGCATATTCACATCAACCAACTGAGTCTATTCGCAATAAAAAGAACCTTGGAGTTGAACACATGAACTTTCACGCAATCTTAGCATGCGGAATACTTTGATCAAGAGGGAATAGAGTGATCGTTGGACATTTTATTCTGTGTTGGTGTTGTCATAAAAAACACGTCAACAAGTTCATTGGTACAAAAACATATAAAATATATATATATATCCTAAAATTAAGAATATTGGACATAATATACATATTTTTAACATTTTTAATGTACAATAGTATTTATACGTGTTATACAATATTAATAATATATAACATTATAATATAATAATAAAATTATAAAAGAATGTTAATATTAATAAACAATAAAGTTAATATATAATATAATATTAATAAAATTAATATATAATGTTACAATATAATAATGAAATTATAAAAAAGTAATATTTATAAATAATTAATATTAATATATATTATTAATTTTAAAATTGAGTTAACATAAATAACTATTAATTTCTATTATTAGTCATGATATTAATAAATTGATGAATTTATTTACATATTTTTTTAATCCATTATGTTGGGAATGGCCGCACTCACTCAACTGTAATGTCCCCACTCTCAAGATGACATCATGGTGGATTAATTCTAGCCCATCCAGCATTCCCGTGGGTTAGATGGTGTGTTAAGGGAATGATTTTTGGCCATAAAAGTTAAATTTTGGTAGAATGCGTTTAGAGAATTAAGAGAGTGTTACCTTTAATCCAAGCTAAGCTTAATGCTGACCTTATTTTCCACTTGAAAAATGAAAAGTCAAAGCACACAAGGAAGTCAAAGCAAGCAAGAAGGTCTACTTGTTGGTCAAAGCAAGCAAGGAGGTCTATTTGCACAACCAAGCACACAAGGAGGATAAGCAGGCAAGGAGGTGAGTCAACCTCATCCAATATGATCAGCTTCTAGAAGCTTCCCCTTCCTAAGGCGGTTTAGGTAACTTATGGAGGAAGCTACCATAAATTAATATTTTAAGAACAAATCTTATCTCTTCTTTGGGGTGGCTGAAGGAAGCATCCAAGATAGAATTTTATAATCTCCAAAAAGACAAAAAGGCAATCAGATTTTTTTAGAAAGGCTTGGGGAAACTTAGCCAAGAAGTAAGTGAATATTTTAATGGACAAATCTGATCTTTGGGACACTTAGCTAGTTGCCTTGACCTTGAAGCAAAGTTAATATTTTAATAAAAGCAAATCTAATTCAACACTAGGGTGGCCTTGTCTTAAGGGCCTATTAAAGAAGGCTTGGGGGAGGAGAAAGGGATGTTTTTGGTGTTACTATTTTGCTGTGACAGATTGAGGAGAGAAATCTCTTGACTGAAAGTAATTTTCAGTCCATTCAAGGTGGTGCTCCCTTGAATCCTCTGGCATGGGGATGTCCCCATCCCACCAAGTTAGTTGATTTCAGACAGAAGTCAACACAGAGCTCAAACAGATTGCTTTGGCAAGTTCTAGTTGCAGATTACATCCTTATTTTGGTGGCACTTTCATCTCTACTTACTGATAGGAAACTTTCACAAAGGTTTGTGTGGCAAAGAAGGCTATTCTGGGCGGTTTCCAGCTTCAAACATAACCAGGTTTTGTTACAGCAGTTCTCAAACAAAATTTATCATCGAATCTGAAGAATTTCTGGGCATATTCAGACTCCAGTGAGCTGCTACAGTGTTTTGTTTCAGTCATCTCCAGCCAAGCTTATCATCCCACACTCTTAGCTTCATTCTCCATTCTTGCAGCTAGGGTTTTGTCTTGTGCTTTGGCACAAACTGGGTGTCATTGAAGGTCTGAAACTCAAAATCAGACCTAACAGATTGTAATATTCAGTATTTTCTGTTGTAACCAGCTTCAAATCAAATAAGAAGATAAGCTATCTTGTTGGGCATGTTCATCTTGTTTTTGTTGAATTACTAAAAACTATGTTCTAGTGCATCTCTTTCTGTTTATGCTTGGGATCCTCTAATCTACATGTTATAGTAAATCTTTGTTGAAACATAAGTTGAAGGCAAGACAGATATTTTCAGACCAGCAAAGAGAAAAATTCCAGTTAGAACCTATAGGGGTTCTTACATCAACCCAAAATGAACCCAAGGTAATTTACAAAAATTCAAGCACACCAAATTACAAAAACACAAGCACGTGAATTTCGAGTGAAGATAATTTACAAAGGACAAGGGGGATTTGTCACGGTAGCAAGAAAAAACAATGAAATTTATCACAGTAGCAAGAAAAAACTTTGAAATTCATCACATATCTGCCCAGTATCATCCCAAATGAACCCACAAAGAGATTCAAGAACCTTGTTCGTATCTCCTACCGAACCGAACCTGGATCTGGATCCAAGCTAGATCAGACTCGAACCGGCACATCCAGGGAGGCGAACCGGTTACTTAGATATTAAGCAATGCTAAATGGGATTGCAGCTTTTGTGTATCCTCTACTTCTGCACCTTGTGCAACCTAAAGGAATAAAAACATAAGGAAAATCCTTGTATTTGTAGAACCTAATGATTACTTTTATTTTTAGTTGCAATCAAATAATATCTTAGGAATCTTTAATAACTCAAAGTATGATTGCAAATTTTGTGCATCCATTGCTTTTGTGTCTCATGTGACCTGAAGGAAGAAAAATAGTACCTATTTTCTTTAGTAAAAATATAGTTTTACTTTTTTTTTGCAAAGTTGGCTTGAGTTCCTTCAACCTTAGTAACAATGAGGGAATTTATTATGTTGGAGAATCCAAAAATTGGGTGTGGAAGTGGAGAGGAAAGGGAAACCAAAGGGAGTGCTCAAAGTGATAGTCAGTTGGTACTGTTGTGAATTTTGATTGTTCTTCCAATGTGTTGGAAAACTTTGCCAAGGGCCACATTCAATAAGAAGGGGCCTTAATGGCAAATTGCAACAAGATTAAATGTGAATAAAACTATTAACTCAAGGACCTGCCTATGAAATGTCATTTTTGCTCCCTTGAATACCATGGTAGCAATACAAGAGTGAATGCATACACCTCTTATACATTGTTGGTAAAGAGCTTGGGGCATCTGGTCAAATCTCACTTGAACTAAAAGCTAGGATAATGAAATTGTATGACAATGACATCTTTGTGCCTTCTATTACCTTGGTACCAACTATTTCTTGTACAACTACTAGTACTTAACATGCACAATTCCTTGTTCTATCATCAAGTATAGTGGAGCTTATGGGGTAACATAAGGCCATGGGTTCAACTCCAGACCCAATGATAGATATGTTCAGAGTACAAGTCATAGATGAGACAAATGTTGTTAGGCAAATTCTTTTTTGCCAATGGCATTCCACTCCATATTGCTCATTCTCCTTATTTTAAGGTCATGTCAAAGGTTGTATAGACAAAACTAAGGATTTCTATCTTGGATAAGGACTATTCCAAGATAAATGTACCAATGGAGGATACAACACACATGAATGTAGCATATTATGGATAGGTAGTTGGGCATTAGGTAGTGCCCACTCATCAATATCATGGTTTCATGTAAAGAGGGACCTTACTTTCTTAAGACAACCAATTGTTCAAAGAACTGCATGGATGCAGAATTCTAGTTTAAAATCCACAAAGATGCCATAAGATTGACCCTTACAACATGGTGTGGGTTGTAACAAATGCAACATATGTATGCAAGGCAGTTGGGAAGTTGGTTGAAGCTACCTACAAGAATACATATCGGAGCTCATGTGTGAACGACATGAAGATTGCAATCCAAGGCAAAGTGTATCAAACAAGTTGTAGGCAATGCAAGAAATGTGCCACTATTTATATGCAACACCACATGTAACAAGCAATAATTCAAAATTTCTCAAAGAAAATCATCAAACACATTGAAAACTATCCTACTCCATAATATTTGAGAATATGGCCCTTGCAACTAATGATCATGACATAAGAGTGGAATCAGTGAGCCAAGTCAAAGATTGTGTGAAGGTTGAGGGTGAAGGAATTGGTGACAAATAATACTTTTTCATCAAATGTCAAACATACAACCTTCACCATATCCCTAGTTTTCATTGTGATCAAATATGGGGACTTTGAAGATCCCAACTTTGGGAGATATATGAGTGCATTGATAACATACTTACCCAAAAGAGGTTTGTTGTTCGAGAGACTACACTTTGCAACTCTACGATGAGCTAATACAACCTATCATTCAACAAAGGTGAGAAAAGCTCAACATTCATTTGCACATGGCCACCTATTCCATTCAACCCAACGTGGCATGTGTAGAGGCTTGGTAGAATTCTCTCCATAGATGACATGAAGAGAGGTTTCATGAAGGCCATTAAGAAGATGTACATTATGGAGAAGAAAGGTAGGGGGAATGGTGCAAGAGAAATGGGTTCATAGCGAATGTATGGATCACTATCATGGATATGCATATTGGTCATTTGACTCTTATCGTAGTTTTGTGGTTCTATGTTGCTAACAGAAACTAGTCTACATACAACTCCATCCACTCTATCAAGAGGAACACACTTACCTTTAAGAGAGATGAGAAGCTTGTGGTTGTACATGGTGCCTCAAGTCTCATGGATTGCACAAAGATTAAGCATAAGGAGAGTCGAGCAACATAGAGGAACATAGATCCTAAGATGTAAAATTGATGAGAATTAGGTTGGGCATACAAGGTTGTTCAAGGTCCAATTGCAAGAACTAGATGATGCAATTCCAACAATGAGTATGCCATGGCAATTGCATTGGACAAAGAGTTAGATTATCCCTTGTATTTTGTGTAATTGTTACTATGTAGTATTGCTCTTTGTACTTTGTGACATGAATTTGATGAAGAATATAAATATTATATTGCATATGCTCTTTGTTGATCATTGGATGTCAAATTGTCAAACTTTGTATAAATTTCAGCTTCTTTTACTCATAATATTTACATAAATGATAAATTGCAACATTTTTATTGTTTTTTGTAATTATATTATTTTAAAAATTGTCCCCCCATCATGCACCTATCATCCCCAAAATCTGGATGAAAAATTGTTGCCCCTAATACCCATTCCCCCATCCCTAAAGTTGGAGAAACTTAAATAACATCTAATTAGAAGGCACCATAAACACTTAATAATATGAAAATATGTTATGTCCCCTTTTTCAGATTAAAATAATTAACAATATTTTTTAAGTTGGACCTAGTCACTTTTATTTTTTGGGCAAGTTAAATAATTTATTTTGATAAATTAAATAAGTGTTTTTAAAACACTTAAATATAAAATGCATTTTTAATACTTGGAAGGAAAATAAAATTAAAATCCAAAATAAGGCAACTATAAAAGGAGCATTTTTCCTTATTTCATTATCATTCAAGTTATCCTTTTGCATCCAATTATCAGATTCGAGCAGTTTGTTTGATCCAGGGCATCCAAGTACGAAAAACCTCTTGAATTACACATTTGGGATCAAGGACAAAAACCCTTGCTTCCAATCTTGGGTGATTCCATTTGGGAATCATAATTGTCCCAATTTGTGGAGGATTTGGAGATATATTCAATTTGCTATAGTGTTCGTTGCTGATTTTGGAGATTTCATACAAAATTCCAGTGATAGGGTGATATTGTCTGCAAACAAATGTTGCTACTTTGTTAACACATCATTTTGGGAGGTTTCTACAAAAAATTCAGATTTTTTTATTAACAGATTTATATCATTATTTGCTGGGTCTGAGTTTACACCGTTTTGACAAACCCTAACTGCTGCTCAATCAATCTTTGGAGGGTTCGATCAGATTTGACATTATTTGTAGGTTTCCAACCCTAGCCACGAAAAAAATTTGCAGTGCCAACATCATAAGTCTAATTTTCAGTCATACAACTTGAGCACCACCTTTGGAAGAGAAAAATCTATCATTTCCAACCTTGTGACAGTCAAATCAGCCACTTATTTGCATCATTCCAGCCCTTGTACAAAATTAACCAGCATAGCGCCATCATTTGGAGGATTAATATTGATCAAATATTGTTGTTCCCGCCGTCAAACATCATTATCAGCATTGTTTTCCAGCCGTACTACATTAATGGCAGGCCGTACAAGTCATATTTGCTGATCCTGGAAGTTGTACACATCTGCAACAGTCAATAAGGGAGATGTAATATCATTTTGGGAGGGTGATTTGCATTTCTTCATCCATATTTGGGGCACCAACATTGGAGAAGACCCTTCACAATTTTATTTGGCTGTTTGAAGGTCTGTAGCAGCTGTACATTTTGCTGCTGTACCAGGCTGTCCAAGTGTAAAAATTGCATTATATCAGCTGTACCATCCAGCCAAATAGACTTTGGTCCCTACAAACCAATCTCCCACCTCGAAAACCCTGCTATACCCATCTATTTGGTTTAGATTTGGCTTACAAAGTGTTTTAGGGTTTGATCAAGTATTTTCCATCATTATTTTCAATTTTCAATTTGTTGTTTCAGTTTGTTTCTTGTTTTAAAAAAAAAATCAGAAAATACAAAAAAGCATAGAACCATAAAAAAATAATAAAGGCGACATTACACAAAACCTCAGAAAAGGCTATTACCCAAAACTTGCCAAACAAATCTAGGGTTTAAAAAGTGAATAATAATTGTATTTTATTGATTGCACCACAATCACAAAACCTCATTAATAAAATTTAAAACAGAAATTCTGAAAAGATTTAGGGTTTGAAAAGGGTACTGATAATTGTATTTTATCATTCTGGGGGCAATCACAAAAGCTCATAAAGATAACCTCGCAGAGCAAACAAATTGATGAATGAATTAGGGTTTGAAACAGTGACCAATTATTATACTTCATATTCTCTGCACATTGACGAAACCTCCAACAAAATTGACAAAAAAGAATTGCTGAATGAATTGAAGAGAATGAAAAAAGTAAAACAACTAAAAACTGTTTCTAATATTTTATTGAAAAGGTAAAAGAATAAAGGCAGTATTTTAGGTCAGGAGCAAGCAAGACACCATATTAGTGTATTGGAGGAAACAAATTGCTGACTGAATCAAGGGTTTGAAAAAGTAACAATAACTGTATTTCATTATTCACAGAAAAATCACAGAAAGCATATTTTGAACTGAATTTAGGGTTTGAAAAAGTGAAGAAGATTGTATTCTATTGTTATTGACAGTTTTTTATTGAATAGGTACAAAAATAAAGGCAGTTTTTTATTTCAGGGACAAGCAAGACACCATATTAGTGTATTGGAAGAAACAAATTGCTGACTGAATCAAGGGTTTGAAAAAGTGAACAATAACAGTATTTCATTATTCGCAGAAAAATCACATAAAGCATATTTTGAACTGAATTTAGGGTTTGAAAAAGTGAAGAAGATTGTATTATATTGTCCTTGACACAATTTCAAAAACCTACAAAACAATTGATAAAAGGAGTTGCTTAGTTTCGGGTTTGAAAAAGAGTAAATATTGATGTCCTGCAGATTAGATTGAGTGGCACAGATGGAGCATTATGCAATGATGATCCAGATTCAAAAATACTTGTTAACCACTGGGCAAGCTCCTGGTACGTGCAAGCTTCGTTGTGTTAATCCAAAGACAGTAAAGTGCACATATTTAGATCCCGTATATAATTCATGCACAGAGATTGGGCCTCTATTTGTGCCCCACTGGCCAAGGGTTCTTTCTATTCTCATTTACCCATATTAAAAAAACTACAAAAATTGCTGAATCTGGGACTTGAAGAGAAATTGTTTTCAGCACAATCACAGAACCAAAATATAATTTACAATACAAAAATTGCTTAGGTTAGTGTTTCTCCAATCAGTTAATTTACCAAAAAGTGTCGAATATAGGTCTTCTCAAGCAAATCATTCACCAAAAAGAAAATGTCGAATTCAGGGTTTTTTAAAGCAAATAATTCGCCCAAAACAATGTTTTCAGGATTTCTTCAAGCAAATGATTCAACAAGAATATGGGGTTTTCTTCAAGCAAATAACTCACAACGACAATGCCGGATTTGGGGTTTCTTCAAGCAAATGTTTCACAAAAGAAATGCCGAATTTAGGGTTTCTTCAAGCAAATAAATCACAAAGACAATTGCGGAATTTATTGTTTTCTTCAAGCAAACAATTCACGAGAAGGAAAAAAGATTTGTTAAATTTAGAGTTTGAAGAGAAAGCACAGACCTTATTGTGCATGAGAATAGCGCATCCAGGCTCGAGCTGATCCTTATCAACAAACGACAATATATTAACATAATACTCTGGTCCCACCGAGGACGACACGATGGCGTGATTCTCGTCGATAATCTCCTCCAGATTCCCGACGCTCATGGGAGAGCCTCTCAGATCGTCCACCTTCGACCTGTCCTCCTCGTTCTTATCCTCCTGCGGCTTCAGCCTCTCCTGATTCGCCACGAATTCTTCTTCCATGAGAAGGTAATCTTTAATTCTGTCCAGCTTGAGCAGGCGGAGCTTGCATTTCGTGAGAGGTGTTACGACGGGGAGACGGGCGGCGGCATCGGCGCCCTTTTGTTTTCTCTGCTTTCTTCCGACGCGGGTGGGCGGGGCCGCTGGTTCGAACTTCTTGTCCTTCTTGTCGTCCTGCTTGCGGTCGCCTGGGGAGCCATGGCCGTTCAAGCGGCCTGGGGGAGCTTGCCCCATTGATGCTACTGCAGGGATCCGATCACGGATTGGATGTTTTCTTGCTTTACTTCCTGAAGAGAAAGTTTAGGTTTCGATCGGGAAGGGAATTTTTTATTTGTTTTGTCTCTGTTTGAGACGCTGGAAAGTAAAGCTACAAGTTGCAGAAGAGATTAAATAAATGATCTAAGGTTGCACTTTTATGGATGTTTTTTAATGGAGTGGAATGACTCTTTCTTGGAGTATGGTCTGAGTTTTGTCTCATCATGCAATAGGTCGAATAAAGTCATTCCATCTTGTAATGGTTGAAATGAACTGAAATATTTTAATAACGTTCATAAGGTCACACTAGTCTATGGGATCCGGGAACAGCACAAGATCGTAAGTGAAGAAAAAACTCTAAACAATTTGAGATCTTCGTTCGAGATCAGCTCTACGACAATGAATTTTGATGATGTAGTTTGAATAGAAAGAAGTCTCGAAATTTTATCATTGTAGCGAGTGTTAATTGAAAGGATAGAAGAAGTTATGGTCAACAAGCATACTGAGAATTTAAAATCAAATCGTAGACTAATTTATTTAAGTTTATCTTGAGGAAAATTCGATATCTTTGACAGCCACTTCAAAGGTCATAATTCTTTTGATTCAATTATCTTCAAGGTAGTTTTAGAGAGGCTAATTACGAAGGAGAAAATCCGATTTCAAGGTCTCAACAATCATGAGTTAACAAATTTAATTCAAAGTGCACTTGAGAAGTGCAAAAGAGCAAATAATAAGAAACCAAAAACAAATTACTTTTTAGTTAATGCTTGATTTGATGAGGAATGTGAAATTGCAAGGAGAACTTTGAACTAGCCAAGCAAGAAAAAGATAAAATTAAGTTGTACAAATAGATTTTAAGAAAGAAAAAAGTTAATTTCATGAACACAAAGCATGAAGAGCTAATTCATTTAGGAAAGAATAATCCAAAGTTATTTTGGAAAGAACTTTAATGAAGAAGGAAGCAAACTGAAAAATCATATTACATCTAATCAATGGTTTGAATATGCAAGACAACTTTATGAGCAAGAATTAGATGTTGACCCACTCCCCCCCTCTTGGTCAACACCACAACAAAACTTTTCACCATGTAGGACGTTGAGATGGGTATTAAGAAATTGGGTGTAGAAAAAGTAAGGACTCGGTTGATCTTCAAGCAGAGTATCTAAAATGGGAGGTGAGAACTCTTGCACCATACATTATGTGAATATTCAACATCATTTAATAGGGGTTCCCAAGAGGTTGGACAACCAACATAGCAATACTTTTTTTAATAGTGGTGACATTAATAATCCTTCCAATTATAAGATCATAATTATCAACCCTTTGTTTGTAAAATTATTTGGCAATATAATAGAAAACAGAATCACAAGTGGACAGAAGAAGAAAAAAAAGCATGCAAAAGGGCAAGCAAGTTTTAGTCCTAAGCACTATGTAGTTGATCATGTAATCACTTTGAGGCACATCATTAAAGAAGTTTGGGGGAAAAGAAAATAATATTTTTGTTGTTTTGTTGATTTCAAAAAGTTTTCGGCACAATCCCTAGGGATGATTATGGCACAAAATGGAAGAACTTGAATTCATATGCATCTTAGAGTGGTTGCCTATAGGATTTATGAAGAGGTTAAAGTTAAAATTAGAACTTTGAGCATTTTAAAAAGTTTTCAGGATGACTTTGGGGTCAAGCAAGGGTTCCCATATCCCCTACTATTTTTGGTTTATATATTAAAAATTTTGAAGAATGACTAAATTTGTATGGTGGAGATGGGTTTTATTTGGGAGAGTTTATGATAAGACTTATTTTTTATGTTGATAGCCTTGTTTTGATTGCTAGATCGGCTCATAGGTTGTAAGAGCACTTATATGCCCTTGAGAATTTTTGCAAAGCAATGGGGATGCAAGTCAATACCAACAAAACCAAAGTCATGATTTTTTCCAATAGAAGAAAGCAAAAATTTTGAAGAAGTAGCAAAGTACAAATACCGAGCGAGATTGACTTCAACAACAAGTTTGGTTGGGATGCTTGTAGAAATAAGAGAACTTTGGGAGGATGGAAAATATTATATGCTCTTCGAAATAGATGTAGAGGAAAAACTATGGGATTACCCAAAGAAAATTAAGGATTCTAGTGCCTCTAGTAGTGCTCTATGGGTGTGAATTATGGGCTAGTAGCACCTCAAACTCAAAGTGGAAACAAATTGAGAAAATTCAAAAGCACTTGATCACGAGCAAGTTCAAAATAAAAAGTTCAACTCCTTATGATATTATACTAAGTGAAACAAGGGTAGCTCCTATTGAAGCAATTGGTATGGTGCATCTCATAATATATTTAAAAAGAATTGAACAAATGGAAGCAGGTAGGTGGCCTAAGGTTATTTTTAATATCTTGAGTGAAAGAAAGAAGACTTGGATGCAGCAAAACAACAAATAGATGAGCAAGTGGAATATCTACTTGAATGCATATGCCCCAATAATAGCAAAGAGAGAAAGGCTTTTGTTATGGATAAGTTCCTCAAGTGAACATGGGGTAAAGTGTTAGGGAGAAAGAAGAAATATTATATTGAAGATTTCAACCCCACATGTGATCATCTTCAAAAAGCGTATATAGGGGCTTGTATTCAGTAGAGAGCCAAAATTTGTATTTCTCAATTCAAAATTAACTCTCATCAACTTCAATGTAAAATAGGGTGGTGGAAAAGACCAAAAGAAGCATGGGAAGAAAGGGTGTGTAATTTTTGCACTATCAAGGTAGTGGAATCAAACTAAGACTTCATTATGGAGTGTGATTTCTTTAGGGCCATCAAGGACAAATATGCAAATACCTTGACAACTAGTCCTTGGTATAGTTTATTCAATGAGGAGACTATTGAGAAGTTGGGAGAGCTCATCATCACCTTGAATAGGAAAAGGATTGAAATGCAGAACTCAAAAATGATAAGGTTGACCATTCCATACATTAGTTTTAGGAAACCTCGTCATAACACTAAATATAGAGACTTCTATTTTCCTAAATAAAATTTTACAATTTTGAAACCTCCTCGCTTCCTAAATATTTCTTCTCAAAATAACTCAACTTAAAATTCTCTCTTTCTTCTTTTCTTTTAGAAACAAAAAGGTTTTATTTAATTCTCATTGGATAAAATGTAAAATATTTTAAAAGAAATTTTGAATATAAATATAAAAAATCACAATAGAAATATAATCTAGACAAAAAAATTAACAATATATAAGATATTGTATTAAATTTTATAAAACTATATAAGTGTAGAGATATAAACACTTTTATATAAAATGTATAAAGAAATTTTTTTAAAAAAACATTTTATATGAATTATTTAGGTTAATTAAATATCAAATAGTTTATTTAAATAATTGAAATATATTATTGAAAAAAATGCGTAGAAATTAAATGAGTGGATTAGAAGAATTTAGTTTTAGGATTGATGATGAGTAATATTGTTGATGTTGTTCTCAATCAATTTGTCATTGTCAAAAATTAATTGTTTTGGTCCAATGAATGTTCTAAAATCTAAATTGCCAAAGAAAATAATACAAATAGATTTAGATTCCTACGAGTTTGATTTTGATTACTACAAACATGATTTTATGTGTGAAAGTGATGAGACATTCAAGAATGATCTAACAAAAACTACACTTGAAAATTTGCTCACCTTCATTCTCAAAGTTATTAAATATGTCAAGGATGTCTTTAGAGATACCATTGAAGAGTTTGTCAACTCAATATGTGAAAGAGATCTCCTAGGTCAAACTCCTTGGTGAACTAAATTAATGATAATGAGAAAGATCAAATACAACACTCACAAACATGTAGATAGCCTATGTAATGATGATTTTGATTTTATTCCTTTATTGTAACCCTTAGAATTAAAGTGTGCTCTAATGTTTTTATCATCCTTAATATTTGCTTATTTTTTCTTCTAAAAGTAAGTGTGCATTAAATATTTTTAAATACTATGTCATAGCAACATGTCACATGAAATGTGTGCTAGGTTAGCTCATAATTACTAGTGAAAGGGACAAGAAAGTTTAAATTTGAATTTGAAGCTTTGGGATGTAGGGACCATTCTTATGATCCTTGAGATTGACTTAGATCAATCTTGCACCACTTGAAAATAGTTTGAAGGGATAAAGTGTTTGTTGATGGTGTTTTTATGCACTTCACAACATAGGTAATACGTAGGTGCACTACCTCTCATGAAAGATAATCTTCCACAATCAAATTGCAGAATACTATCCCAAGGTCTCTTGGATGTCAGGTCATGACGATGCTTGGAATATCTCAGTTGATTTTATGTGATTTGCTGGAATCACAAGGTGGACTTATGGATGAGTTACAAAGTGGGGAAGTTGGATCTGCAAATGGAGTTCTTAAGATGGGAAAATTGTTGAGTGTTTGTTGTAGGTTCAAACAGCAATCTGAAACTCCATTTCAACATCAGATTTAGCTTTACAATGTGCAATGAACCTTGCCTAAGGTTACTTATTAAAAAAAAAAGAAATAGGGCAGGGAAGAGAAAAGGTTCCTAGATTTGAAACTACGAATGAACAGTGATCATGGAGGCTGCTACAGTAGACAAACTCCCTAAACTGGGTTTTGCTTGGCCAAGAGAAACCTACAGTTACACAAAACCAGTGCAATCTTCTAAGGACTGCAGATTTTCAATTTGCATACACACATCATGAACATGCAAATGAACTAGGTTGCAGCAATCAAATAAAGAAGCCCAGGCTAACTTTGCATAGCAACTTGTCATCAACAAATGCCAAAAGTATGGGTTGGAAATTCATCAAATACCGAAACAGCAATCACCATTACCACTTCCATTCAAGAAACTACAACTAAAATTAACTTGGAAGGTAGAACCATGTACACATAATGAGCAAACTCAAAAGTAACACCCATAGATCATGCAATGCTGCATTCTATTGTTGCAGAATGTTTTTTACAACAGCTCTCCAACCCTTACAAATGAGGGGAAGACCCCTATTTATAGTTTTCCAAAGCCCAAATGAATGGCCATGATTGAGTTACATTGTGTGGCTCAGATTCAATTACATTAGGGCTTCACCTACCCCACAATATTCAACAATTTAAAATACATCTTTGTCTTTTTCCTATTTTGTCTTGTAGTGGCTAGTCACTGTAGCAGTTCTATCTTCTAGCTAATTTCCCTTTTACTATAGCTGAAAAAGTCTGAAAGTTGCCTTCTTCCGATGGACTTGCAACATTATTCATTGGATCAAATGGGTCAGTTGACAATTGGCATCAATGGATTGGTTGCCCTGATTCAAGCGGGCAACCCCCAAAGATCATCATTTGGTGAAAAGTAGGACAACCCCCCTTGCATTTTGTCATTGACTTCCTTGGCATATGCCTTCTTCTGATGCCAGCCCTATTGATGTGCACTATGAGGAGAAGTGGGCATAAAATGAATGGTGATAGGAGCCACATGCTTTTCCTTATTCAGCTTTCTCAATGGGTTTCCTGACGGACCCAGGTAGGCTTCTTGGAACCTGCATGCATGAAGTGTCGTAAGTGCTTTTATACACAAATCAAGGAAAATATTAATCAAATCTTGCAAAATCCTTGCCAGATCCATTCATGCATCATCAAAACATCATAATATTCAGCGTGAATTGCCATTAGCAGTTTACTGGAGAGCGTTTGAACAATTTGGGACCAAGAGGCCAGAATGTTGTTTTGAAAACAGCGAACAAAGCATGGAACTTCGGATGGCATCTCCTAGCTGCAAATTTGAAATTTGAAAGGTTCATACAAGAGGGGATGCAATTTTACCATGTGGGTCAAAGTCCATTTTCAAATCGGAGGAGCGCTTGTATGTTCTAGAAATAAGAGGCCGAAATACCGTTTTGAAAGGGCGACGGACAGTCCGGGCCCCAGATGGTATCTCCCAACTTCAAATTTGGAATTTGAAAGGTTCATACAGGAGAGGATGCAATTTTAGCATGTGGGCAAAAGTCTGCTTTGGATTAGGAGACCACGGAGGCGTCGGGTTCCAAAGTGGCCGAGGACGGATTGAGTTCCCGGACGGCATTCCGGAGGCGGAATCTCGGAAATGACCACAGAGGAGCCGGGCTCCGGAAGCTGGAATGCCTAAGGCAAACAGATGGAAGAAATAGAAAAACAGAGATGGAATCCCGGAGGCAGAATCCCGGAAACGACCACGGAGGGGCCGGGCTTCGGAAGCCGGAATGCCTAACGCAAACGGATGGAAGAAACGGAAAAACAGAGATGGAATCCTGGAAACAAAATTTCGAAGACGGAATCCCGGAAACGGCATTCTGGAGACGGAATCCCGGAAACGGCATTCCGGAGGCGGAATCCTGGAAACAGCCACAGAGAGGCCGGGTTCCGAAAGTCGGAATGCCTAAGGCAAACGGATGGAAGAAACAAAAAAACGGAGACGAAATCCCAGAAACGGAATTCCGAAAACGGAATCCCGAAAATGGCCATGGAGGGATCGGGCTCCGGAAGCCAGAATGCCTAAGGAAAACGGATGGAAGAAACGAAAAAACAGAGACGGAATCCCGAAAACGGCATTCCGAAGGTGGAATCTCAGAAACGGCCATGGAGGGGCCAGGTTCTGGAAGCCAGAATGCCTAAGGCCTACGGATGGAAGAAATGAAAAAATGGAGACGGAATCCCGAAAACGACATTTTGGAGGCGGAATCCCGGAGATGGAATCCCGGAAATGACCATGGAGGGGTCGGGCTCCGGAAGTCGGAATGCCTAAGGCAAATGGATGGAAGAAACGGAAAAACAAAGACGAAATCCCGGAAATGACATTCCAGAGACGGAATCCTGGAAACGACATTTCGGGGTTGGAATCTCGAAAACGGCATTCCAGAGGTGGAATCCCGGAAATGACCACAGAGGGGCCGAGCTCTAGAAGCTGGAATGCCTAAGGCAAACGGGTGGAAGAAACGAAAAAACAGAGACGAAATGCCGAAAACGGAATTCCAGAGACGAAATCCCTGAAACGGTCGAGGACGGACGAAGTTCCCGGACGTTCTGGAATGAAAATTTTGCAACTTCCTGAAACTTTACGAAACTTTGGTAGTTCACTTAGGCACCACAAAAACATCCCAAATATATGGGAAACTTGTCCCCAAAGTCAAAAATGAAGGAAAAAGCGAAACAAGTGAATCGGGAGGCGAAGCCCAAAAAATCCAAGACTTAGCAATTTTTTATTTTAGGGGCAAAATATGGTCAGCCAAAAATGAGACTTTGAAGGGCACGTTGACCAACTAGGATAGAAAAATGAGGGGCACGCAAAATGAGGCGAGAGCAAAGAAGCCCGTCGGGAGTGGAAAAGAGGGTCCCTGCTATGGCGAGGTGTGTGTGCAAAATATGCACAACAGTGTTAATCTCCAAGTAGGGAGAGAATATATAGAAATCAATACCAATAGGGATAAATAAGTAGTTAATTTCTAAGAATTATGCAAGCAAGGATGAATAAGAGATTGATAGGGATCAAGCTACAAGCCAAACTTAACACGAGAGTATGTCTACTTATTGATATGTTATTACATTGAGACCTTCTAGTTAAGATGTAATCTAAGTGTAAGCTCACCCACCAATTTCATCAACACACTTGGCAATATACAATATCTATGTGCATCACATGTGGCTATGTTTGTGTTAAGTAAGACTATACAAGTGAAACTTGTGGGGACATCTATACTACAAGAAATACCACCATAAGCATGCAACACTTAACAACATCCACACCATGGGAAACAACACCATTTTGGTTGATATTTGGAACCATAAACATGCAACATCTAGTGGCAACAATAAACAAAACCTTTCAATTTTAACATTTGACAAAGTCTTATCCACATATGTCACAAAACCACACACACTAGACATGTGGCAATATTTGTGTGGTTCATGGCTAACAACCTACTTATAAATACATGTATTGAACATATGTACAAGAAGAGAGAAGTCAAAAAAATTGCATCTTAACCCTCTATAGATATTTTACCTATTCATTCTCAGTAGAAATGACATATTTTCCATAAGTCTTCCACACATTGAATGTGTAATTGGTTTGGTATTTTATTTCTCCATTTATGTATGTTATGATATTACTTACTACTAGCTAATAGATAAGATTGTCCCTTAAACCACTTTGTATCTAGATCATTTATTGTGCAATATCTATCAAATTTGAAGCAATTTGAGGCTATTGATTTACAAGCATGGTGTATTAACACCAATGTCATGACAATTAATATAATAGAAGAATTTAAGAATCTCTTTCATAAAAATTATTAAATCAAAAATAACCCATGCATGTCATTATATACTACAATAACCAAAAAACATCATTGTGCATGATTAAATCAAATGACTTGGTCTTCCCACCAATAAGTGACCAAAACCCTACTCTTTAAGATGGTAAAGATATTACTCTTTGAGATGGTAAAGACATTTGGTTGAGTTAATAATGTACTTTCAAGTATGCAATAGTTAAACCAATGCAAGACACCATTTATTGTGACATCATGCCTCTATAAGTCTATGCAATCCTACTTAGAAGGCCATATGTTTACAATAGAGATGATATTCATCATGTTAAGTCACGGTGATGGACAATGCATGTTGATAACTAGTACTTCAAACTCTATGAATAAACATCACAAGCCAAATAGACTTTGGTCTAGGTACAAACCAATGTTATAAGATCATTTCTCCCATAGATGGAAGTGTGTGGTTCCCATAGTTGTCATAGAAGCACTTACATGGATAAATACTATAATAGTGTGCATGACTGTAACACCCTGCCAAAGAACCCCAAAGGACAACACATATAACTACAATAATGGCACTTTTATTTTTAAATGCAATATCAAGAACTGAAAATCATATCTAAACATAATACATAAGCTAAACTATGTCCTCTAAGGTTCCATGACAGCATTACGAACAAACCTACTGAACAAGATCTAAACATACATCGTGGATTAACTAACTATAAGAGTTTATTTTAAATCCATTGCATAGAATAATTAAACACATACACTTTCCATATCATAACATTAGATAAATAATCATCAAATATCATATATATAGAACTACAAGTACTTATACAACCTCCCTTACATGAGGGTACATCATTACATTATTTACAAGCTTACATCAATGATTCCCTAAATATAATGGGAAGAATACATCAAGATCTAATTACATGAAATAAATGAGATACAAGATCATTACATAACATAAGCAACTGTCACTTGAACTGGTACAAGATCCGGAATCTGCTACATAAAGTAACACCTCCACGCTCACGAACAACCGCAAGGGAAACCCAATGGAGGAAAAAGCACAATCCACCCAACCATGTGGAACCCTAAGGTCCACCCTCGTGCTAGGAGATAACAATAAGGTCCCACCACATCAAGCAGTCAAGTACACAGAAGGCTAACACAAAAGTATAGAACATGGCTCCAACATAACAAAGTACAACAAGACATTAGATAACAGAGACATCGCTTCCAAAGGCATGCTCAAAACAAAGGGAAAACACAAAAATAGGGAATACTAGACTGCAGTAGGGAAGAGTGTCATCACATGGTATCATCATGGGTTATCCTAGCAGCCCGACCCCTCTACTAACTCCAGACCCCAACCCCCAAGTGATACCCATACGGAACTACATCATCCTTTTGTGGGGACAAGGATGTCTAGTCATGCCAATGAGGATATCCTGGCAACCACCTTGGCCCCGACACCTCTAATGGCCTTCCCAACTCATCCTGCGCCTGTACTAGCACTCTAGGCTATGAGTGGGGCAACAACAATTATCTTATTACTGTGTGAAGAACCCATCCCAAGATTAATTAATTACATGTTATCACTTTTTTAATCCAAATCTCAATGGGTTATCCTGGCAGCCACTTGCGGGCCCCAACCCCCACTTGAGAGCCACTCCCCCTACTAGCAACTAGAAGACCCAACACATCAAGGAAGGTAAAGCCATCTTGCACAAACTACAAAACCAAATTGATGGGGAGTCCTCTCCCTCAAGAGCACTCTTGCTCTTCCCAAGACCTATTCTCTAGTCCTCCTAGGGTATTCCTCTCTACCCTACTCAGGGATCATTCCTAAACCCCTCTCACCATGTAGGACTCTCCACCAATTTCAAATTCTTCACCATCACTCCCTTTCGAACACTAGGCTTGCTTGGGCTCCTCACTGACTCAATGTATCCTAACCACTCTAGGGCTAGGGAAGGGTATTCTAGTTATCCCTTAGTTGTTTTGTCTCCTCACTGATCCATCTAGGTGGTTTCTTTCACCCTTTATTCATCGCTTTCTTGAAAAACTCAATTTTGGGCCTTATACCCTTCTTGGCCAATTATGCCTCCTAAAACCAGTTTTCTTGGCTTTTCTCACAAACGGTCTTAACAACCCCCAAATATTTTTGTAGTTTCCTTCTAGTGACCTCCTAGGCTTCAATTTTTTCTAGGTCTTAGGTCCCACAAGTGTTTGTACATAGGACTGTCCTTAAACCCCCTATTTTCAAGGGTTTCTAGGGTTTTGGGCTCTATTTCTTTCTTTGAGGGCTTCAACGACCTCCTCAACTCTCCTCCTTGCACACACATGTCTAAGATACATGTGACTACACTCCCATACTCTTGATTGGATCAAACCAATCCATCTAGCAACTTTCCTTGCTGTTGTCCTCTCCAAGCCACTAGCCAGAATGCACTTGCACTCGCCTAGTGCTTGATGAATTCATCATCACCCCTGCGAACCAAGACACCAAAAACCATATTTACACTATAAAAATAGTCACCTACTTGATTCCAAGTGGCCATGGTAGCTTTTCCATGGGAATTCAAGTGGGGATCATTGTTTCCAAAAACTAGCCTGAATCGACAATGAGACCAAGAACACCAAAAACTTGCAAAACAAAAAACCAGTTGGTCTAGATGACTAGTCTAATGCTACACACATTAAGTAAATGACTCAAATGAAAGACTGAAAGCATCAGACAAGTCCTTAAAATCCATTCTTGACTGGATGAAGGCTCAAACACAGAAATTCAATGAAATTTGCACTCTTCCAAGTCACAAAATCTCCTTCTCAAATCTTAATTCATACAAATCAATCTTCCAACCCAGGTATTAGGGTTTTTTTGACCTTATATACCTTTATCCCACATGCTAGGACCCTTGGGTCAGGCTTAGAGCATCATTTAAGCCATTTTCCAGCTTCTAGGCCAAATTTCCAAGACAACATTGTCTAGTTGTGCCTAATCTACTCATTGAGACTTTTCCAGACTTAAAGGCTCTAAACTAACCTAGTTTGCCACTACACAATCATCAATTCACCATTGGGACTTTTTAAATTAGTCCTTATTACCTTGGTGGTTGTCTAGAACCACCTACAAGCCAAAATTGCCAAGATCTCACCAAAAGACCTTGAGGTGCTCCTACACCATTCTCCCCCTGCAACAAAGAAGTTAAGGAACCTGTGGTTTCAAGAGCTCCTCACTAATTCCATGCTTCTTAAAGTCATCTTCTGCTATCCAAGTAGCTTTTGACTCTGGTTAATGTCTCCACTTCACTAGGTGCTCCTTGTATGTCTTGTGCCTAGTCTTCTTCACCCTTGATTCTAGTATCTTGTCCACTTGTGGTCTGATCTAATCAGGTACCTTGAGTCCTTCCACATCCTTACTGACCTCAGGACTATACTGTTCCTCATCCATTTCTGGCCCTTTATACTTCACCAAGTCCTTCACATTGAAGATAGGCGAAATAGACATCTCCTTGGGTAACTCCACCTTGTAGGCATTTGATCCATACTTAGCCAACACTTTGCATGGCCCTATCCTTTTCATCTATAACTTACTTGGTATGCCTTTCTATAGTCTAGCCTTGTTCAAGTATACCATCACCATATCACCTATTTCAAATTGTTGTTCTCTCTTCCCTTCATCTCTTTTAGCCTTCAACTTTTGATTAGCCTCTATCAATGTCTTCTTTACCTGCTCATGGACCTCTTTCATTGACTGAGCAAAATCATTAGCATGACCATTGATTCCTTCATAACCTTTTAGATCTCTAAGCTCAAGTACACCCCTTAGATGTAAGCCATATACTATCTCAAATGGACTCTTACTCGTAGTCCTATTTGTGCTATCATTGTAAGAAAATTTTGCTTGTGGAATCACTTGTTCCCATCCTTGTCCATACTCCTTAGTTAAGCATCTCAACAAGTTACCAAGTACCCTATTGATCACCTCTGTCTGTCCATCCGTTTGAGGATGATATGCTGAGCTATGAGACAAGTTGGTTCCTAGCCTCTTCCAAAGAGTTTTCCAAAAGTATCCCATAAACTTCACATCTCTGTCTGCAACTATGCTTTTTGGCAACCCATGTATCCTCACTATCTCTTTGAAGAATAGGTGTGCAATGTGACTAGCATCATGTGTTGTTTTGCATGGTATGAAGTGGCTCATCTTGCTGAATCTGTCCACTAGAACAAACACACTATCCAAACCAGTCAATGTCCTAGGTAGACCTACTATGAAGCCCATGCTTATGCATTCCCGTGGTCTATTTGGGATGGGAAATGGCTGATAAAGACCTGCATTTGTTGATGTTCCCTTTGCCTTTTTACATACTTCACATTACTCCACATACCTTCTTACATCTCTTTGCATTTTAGGCCACCAATAGAACCTCTCCACTAAGTCTAGTGTCTTGTTCAAACCAAAGTGACCACTCAAACTGCCATTATGCTTTTCTTGGATTAGATTCTCCCTCATGGAATCTCTAGGAACACATAATTGCTTCCCCCTAAACAATAGACCATTCTGCAAGGTGTAATCTGCATACTCACCGTGAAAATGATTCTCAAAATCAGTACATACCTTGTATATTTATGAGAAATTAGAATCTCCTTCATATAGATCTTTGAATCCTTCAACCCCTGTGCTTTGTAGCTGTATCTCTTGGACAGTAAGCAACCTCCTGCTAAGAGCATCAACAACCTTGTTGTTAACCCCCTTATTATGCTTGATGGTAAAGGTGTATGACTGCAAAAACTCCATCCAATTGATATGCCTCAAATTGAGCTTCTCTTGAGTATTGATGTAGCTTAAGGCCTGATTGTTGGTGTATACCACAAATTCTTTGGGCAATAGGGTAGTGCCTCCAATTCTTAAGAGCTTGTACTAAAGCATATAGCTCTAAGTCATAGGATGAGTACCTAGACTTTGCTTCATTCAACCTTTCACTAAAGAATGCTACTGGTCTGCCTTCTTGGCTTAGGATAGCACCTACTGCTATGTTACTTGCATCACATTCCACTATGAATGGCTTGTCAAAACTTGGTAAAACTAGGATAGGTTGGGTAGCTATCTCCCTCTTCAACCTTTCAAATCCTTCATTAGCTTCTTTGGTCCACACAAACTTTGTTTTCAATCCTCCTTTAATGGTGTCAAGAACCGGCGCATAGATTTCACTAAACCTTCTCACAAATTTCCTATAGAACTGAGCTAATCCATGGAAACTCCCAACTTTTGTCCCTGTCTTGGGAGTAGGCCAACTAAGAATGGCTTCCACCCTGCTTTTGTCCATCTTCAAGTTCCCTTGGGATACTACAAATCCTAAATAGACCAATTCTTGCTTCATGAACTCACTCTTCTCAAGATTTATGGTGAGCTTCTCCTCTTGAAGTTTCCTCAACATAAGCTCTAGGTGCTTCATATGTTCTTCTTTTGTTTTGCTAAAGATGAGAATATCATCTAGGTAGACAACCACAAAGACTCCTATTTAGTCCTTCAAGACCTTATTCATCACCCTCATAAAAGTGCTAGGTGCATTTGTAAGCCTGAATGGCATCACTAACCATTCATACAACCCTTCTATGGTTTTAAATGCTGACTTCCATTCATCTCCCTCTTTCATCCTAATTTGATAATAGCCACTTTTCAAATCAATTTTGGAATAGTACTTAGCACCCCCTAGACAATCCATTAGATCTTCTATCCTAGGAATAGGAAACCTATACCTAATGGTTATCCTATTTATCGCCTTAGAATCAGTACACATTCTCCACTTATCTCCCTTCTTAGGTGCCAACACCACTGGAACAACACATGGACTTATGCTCTTTCTGATCAACCCTTGGTCCAAAAGTTCTTGAACTTGCCTTGCTATCTCCTTATTCTGCTCCGGTGTCATCTTGTATGCAGCTTTGTTAGGTAGTGTTGCTCCTGGTATAAATTCTATTTGATGACTGATTTCTCTCTTGGGTGGTAGTGTAGCTGGTGTACCTTCACAAATGATGTCCCTAAACTAATCCAACAGTCGCTTCACTTTTGCTGTCATAGGTAGTTGATTAGGTAACTCCTCTTCCTTTGGCTTCAACATGATTGCATAGGCCACTCCTTCTTCCTCCTTCATGTCCTTTAGGAATTCCTTTCCACTCATCAAGAGTGCACTAGATTCTGCCTTTTCCACTGTGGTTTCCTCTATTAGTGACTAAATTTTGTAAGTCACTCCATCCTTCTTGAATGAGTACTTATTCTCCTTGCCATGGTGTACTGCCTCCCTGTCATATTGCCATGGTCTGCCAAGCAACAAATGGCATGCATCCATTGGTAACACATCACATAGTATCTTGTCTTGATACTTTCCTATAGCAAACTCAACCCAAACTTGTTCATTGACCAGTATATTCCACCCTTTGTTCAACCAAGTAACCTTGTAAGGACACACATGGGGAATCTTATTAAGGTTCAACTTCTGTACTGCCTCCTCTGAGATGACATTATCAGTAGATCCTGAGTCAATGATGACTTTGCAAACCTTACCGAATATCTTGCACTTGACTCTAAAAAGAGCTCTCCTTTGTTTGTGTTCATCCTCGATAGGTGCTTTGATCAAAATCCTTCTCAACATGAGACTTTCACCCTTCTCTGAATCCAAACTTACCTCTGAATGTTTGGAGCAATCCTCTTCTTGAACATAGTTAATCTTCCTCTCACCTTGTGAAGATGTTGGCTTGTCAGGACACCTATAAGCCGGATGACCCAACTGTCCACAATTATAACACTTCATGGAAGCAAAATGAGAGCTTCTCCCAAAGCTTCCTGATCTGCCTCTTCCTCCATTGTTAGAGCTTCTACCTCTGTATCCCCCTCTACTATTTGACTCATGGGATTGTTCACCAACCTTAGCATCACCTTGGTTTCTATTCTCATTGCTCCTTCCACCAAAACTACCTCTATGTCCACCTCTAGAGTCTCTACCTTTCCCTTTACCCCTGGTATTAGAATCTCGTTTCTTTTTCAGTTTCTCTTCCACTTTAATAGCCATCTGATAGTAGCTATGGAGGGTAGTAAGTCTGAAGAGACTCAACTCCTCTTGTATGTTCCACCTAAGGCCATTCAAATACCTAGCAACCTAAATGCTTTCAATTTCTTGCACTCTAGATCTAAGGCTTAGCTTTTGGAACTCTTCTATATAGGCAGCTACATCTAGGTCTCTTTGTCTAAGATTTTGCCTCTTCTTTTGCAATTGGATGTCATAATCCTCAGGTAGATAGTTCTCCTTCACTTTAGCCACCATTTTCTTCCAATTTCCTATTGGCTTCTTGCCTTCCTTCTCTCTTTATTCTTGCAAGAACTTCCACCAAGTTAATGCTTGTCCTCTTAACCTTGATTTGGCTATCTTCACCTTTTGTGCCTCTGTAATTCCATCACATTCAAAGTGATTCTCCATTCCCTCTATCCATTCCATAACCAACTCTACATCCATTCTTCCTTTGAACACAGGGACACCTTCAAGTGCCTTGCCACTCAATGCCTTCAATGCTTTGAGGAAGGGTTCCTCTACTAGTGGAGGGTTGGGTTATGGTTCTATGTCTTCCTCAACGTAGTCTTTACCCTTGTCTTTGTCCCCTGCTAACTGTACCTTCATCTTGCTTGCAGTCTCTGCCACCTCTTCTAGTTTGTGCTTCATCTCTTCCATAGCCTCTTCAAGGCGTCTATTCTTTTCTTGTTGCTCTGTCAAGTCTCTAACTAGCTCTGCATTGGTCACCATGGTGTTCTCTCCTATGGATTCCCTTCTCTCTGACATACACTTCTTAATTCCCAAGCCTTTATTGGCTCTGATACCAATTTGATGGGGAGTCCTCTCCCTCAAGAGCACTCTTGCTCTTCCCAAGACCTATTCTCTAGTCTTCCTAGGGTATTCCTCTCTACCCTACTTAGAGATCATTCCTAAACCCTCTCACCACGTAGGACTCTCCACCAATTTCAAATTCTTCACCATCACTCCCTTTCCACCACTAGGCTTCCTTGGGCTCCTCACTGACTCAATGTGTCCTAACCACTCCAAGGCTAGGGAAGGGTATTCTAGTTATCCCTTAGTTGTTTTGTCTCCTCACTGATCCATCTAGGTGGTTTCTTTCACCCTTTGTTCATCGCTTTCTTGAAAAACTCAATTTTGGGCCTTGTACCCTTCTTGGCCAATTATGCCTCCTAAAACCAGTTTTCTTGACTTTTCTCACAAACGGTCTTAACAACCCCCAAATATTTTTGTAGTTTCCTTCTAGTGACCTCCTAGGCTTCAATTTTTTCTAGGTCTTAGATCCCACAAGTGTCCGTACATAGGATTGTCCTTAAACCCCCTATTTTCAAGGGTTTCTAGGGTTTTGGGCTCTATTTCTTTCTTTGAGGGCTTCAACGACCTCCTCAACTCTCCTCCTTGCACACACATGTCTAAGATACATGTGCCTACACTACCATACTCTTGATTGGCTCAAACCAATCCATCTAGCAACTTTCCTTGCTGTTGTCCTCTCCAAGCCACTAGCCAAAATGCACTTGCACTCGCCTAGTGCTTGATGAATTCATCATCACCCCTGCGAACCAAGACACCACACACCATAATTACATTGTACAAATAGTCCCCTACTTGATTCCAAGTGGCCATGGTAGCTTTTCCATGGGAATTCAAGTGGGGATCATTGTTTCCAAAAACTGGCCTAAACCGGCAATGAGACCAAGAACACCAAAAACTTGCAAAACAGAAAACCAGTTGGTCTAGATGACTAGTCTAATGTTACACACATTAAGTAAATGACTCAAATGAAAGACTCAAAGCATCAGACAAGTCCTTTCAATCCATTTTTGACTGGATGAAGGCTCAAACACAAAAATTCAATGAAATTTGCACTCTTCCAAGTCACAAAATCTCCTTCTCAAATCTCAATTCGTACAAATCAATCTTCCAACCCAGGTATTAGGGTTTTGTTGACCTTATATACCTTTCTCCCATGTGCTAGGACCCTTGGGTCGGGCTTAGAGAATTATTTAAGCCATTTTCCAACTTCTAGGCCAAATTTCCAAGACAACATTGTCTAGTTTTGCCTAATCTACTCATTGAGACTTTTCCAAACTTCAAAGCTCTAAACTAACCTAGTTTGCCACTACACAATCATCAATTCACCCTTGGGACTTTTTCAATTAGTCCTTATTACCTTGGTGGTTGGATAGAACCACCTACAAGCCAAAATTGCCAAGATCTCACCAAAAGACCTTGAGGTGCTCCTGCACCACAAATGAACACACACATAGAGCGAGGCATGATCCATCTCGCACACAAATCCCAACCATAATAGTGAATAAGCAGTGCAAGGCTAAAGACTCTCACGTACCCATTTCATGGACATTATCAACCATATTAAAATGAAATAATCTTAAAACCAACACTCAAGCTAATTCCCTAGGCTTCCTAAAGTCTCTCAATAACCATTTGGCACAAAAAGCTCCCTCCATAACAATAACCAAAATCAACTCAATAACATAAACAAGCACAATACACAAAAGTAAAATCAACCAATAGTGCATCCAAGGGAGACATTACTTGCATATTTTCTAAACTCATTACATAATCACTAACTTTACTCAATAAGCCATTCACACAATGATACGCAAATGCCAATGATAACAATCAACTAATTTACAATTCAATTATTGGAGAAAACAACGAAATCAACATTTTAAAAGAATGTCAACTTATTCACCTAATTTTCAATTCTTCAATTATCTTCATATATTTATCTCAATTACATACTAAGCAGATATAAAAATAAATTAAATCAAAGTTTATATGCAAATATATATATAATTACATAAATATAAGTAGCTTAATATATTACAAAATTTGATAACACAAACATTCCTATTTTCAAATAAAGACCATTCTCGAACATATACATACAAATATATATATATATATATATAACCAAGCACGAATTAAATCATACGAATATCCTTCGAATAATACATAGTACCAAACTATCAAATACATTTTAAGGTTAGAGCATCAAACCCAAATCATAGTTATAAATTTTGAATGGCCTTCACTCTTTTCCTATAACATCGAAATAATTTTGAAACCACATGTCAATAATAATAATCAGACCCAATTACCATATGCAACAAATTTTGAATGCTTAAAGAAGGAAGGGCTAGCTCAAGTGGTTGTATGCTGAATGTTTCATGTGGGAGGTCTCAAGGTCCACCCCCGAGCTGGCTACCTCTGTCGTGCTAGGCCCTACTTGATGTCCCCACCGGGTTAGACACCTGTTGTGGTGTCGACGGTTTACTTTGCGCCCACTCCTCAACTAACTGGGAGGTGAACATTTCTTCGAAAAAAAAGAAGAAGAAGAGAAAATCGCAACTCGTCAAGGTAAATCACCTCCCAATAATCGAATGTCTTTTAACATAACATATCCTCCAAGTTAACTATCAAGGATAACATTAACAAGCAGAAAACCAATGCGCCGAAATTCAGAGATGAGAAACAGGCATAAGAGACGCAGGGGTAGAAGAGACGCCTTAAGGGAATCCTTGGAATCCTTCGAATTTCAGCAAAATAACTTAGACAACGATTTAAGCATTTATTAAACTGGCTACCATATACTTCACAGGGGCATTGAATATCAAACATTTTAAATACTGCGAATAAAAAGAATCGAATACCATGTTCAAGCGATTATTTTTTTACATAAATACAGTGAGTTACAAAAAGAAAGGCCAAATACACAAGGGACTATTTGCAGCGAACTCTTTATATCAAATGGAGCTTACTAAGAGAGTTTTCACCTCTTACAAAAGGATGCTATTAACTTCTTAAAGTTCGGTTTCTAACATTGGAATTAAATAGTGATCAATCTGGTTGTCAACTATTATTCAGGAGTATCGAAAGTCTTAAGCATTCAGATTTTGCTCCAAAATCGACATAGTCGAATGGTACACTTGCCTATCTAATGAAACTCAGCCAACGCCTATGCTCAGATTGACGAAATTTAAACGTAACACACAGCACAATCAAGTTTAAAAGTGTGGTTCGATTTCCACAAAGCACTTTTGGTTCATTTTATGTGACTTGTTTTCCATGCCCAAGCAAAATGTAGTGTCAAAAAATAGAAGTACCGGGAGGGGTGACTATTTACAACTGAACACAAATATAAAAGGCAGTGCCTATATCGTTTGCCAAGCAAAGAGGGATACAACAAAAACATCTTATATGGTATTTGTGCAAACAGAAGACAAATCGGTTTCAAGTCAGCTATGAATCAAATATCAAAGGTACGACAGAGTATAAGGTTATAAGCAAATATCAGAAGGCAGCAGTAAGGGAACCCCAAAATGAATTTCCAAATCAATGGTTTATGTAAATCGGGTATTCTGAGAAGGGCTTGATCCTTTTCACCCAAAATAATTGTCATTTGCCCAGATGATGGAGTCACAGACAAGAAATGAAAATACCGATGGGAAATATAAGCATCGAATTCCAACATACAATTTGCACCATTAAAATAGAACCAATATAGCTATATTCAGTTTTGCATGTTTACCACAGGGGAAGAGAACGCAAAACCAACACCATTGCAATCAGATAATCAAGCAGTGATTGGATACATAATGCAAGCATCGAAATTAAGATCAAGACGAAACTAACCCAGAGTCCAACACAAGCTGAGATGAAGTTCGATGCCAAGACCAACTTCCAGCAATCCGTTTCTTCAAAACCTTAATCTAATCTTCAGTAATTTTTCCCCAATCCAATTTTGAAAACAATCAATCGAAAATCTAGTTATTCAACAGATTATTCTTGCAGACAAAGTTTTCTGTTGAGAACAAAAATCAATGATCCCTTCTTCACACCAAAATGATAATTATTTATTAGTTTCCAAACAACAACCAGTTTGAAGTCAGGCATGTGTTCCAAATAAATATTTTTCTATCTTTTTACTTGTTTTATCTACTTGTCCATTATCTTCATCCAATTTAATATTTTATTATAATATTTTTGTTTCCTTTTAAAATTTTCCCATATTTTAATTTACTACTAAAAACTCAACATTAATAATGAATATCTTTATATTTAATTATAAAAATACTTTATAACTTAATAATTTAATTTAATGTAATTAATTAATCAAGGCAACTTAAATACCATTTAACAAATGATTTAAACTAAACAACCCAAAACAACATTTATCAAACATCATGAAAGGGTGAATCATGGAGGGGCACTACAATGACCACACCAACGCCACTATAGAAACAATAGCCCGACAAGACGCTATAGTAGTATAAAGATGTCTTTGAAAAACACAAGGATACTCCAACGCACTTCCCAATGAACATCATTTTTTTTATTACTTCATCCCCTCTTCTAAATAATACTTTATATCACATATTTTTTTGGGAGAATGGTGAATTTTGAACCAAATCTAAGAGCTAATCAATCAAGACAAGGTTTAGCCTAGATCTTCTCCATGCAATAGCCCAATAGTGCTTGCACCTAGGAAGGATGGTATATGGCACCTCTACATTGACTAGTGTACTCTTGGTAATATCACAATGAAGAATATATATCTGTTGACTTGCATCAATGACCTTATAGACCAACTTTGTGGTGTGAAATACTTCACAAAGTATGAAATTCGTAGACTATTATAGAGGCCACTCTAATACTAGGTAAGATTTATTAATGGGGCAAAAAAATATAGAATCTTGATGACAAGAGTGACCACATCAATAAAGGCATAAAAGTAATTGAAGATTGTATATAGTGATTCAAAAATAGAGGATGCAAAAAATAAATAGATGTTTAATAATAAGCTAGAGGTGAGACTTTATAGGATATGCCACCAAGAGATGTGAATTTACAACCAATGCAAGATGAAGGAGAAAATACACAAGTGTAGCACAAGTCTCCACCAAACTAGGAAAGTATAACCATAATTATTAAATGCATAATGTATATTACCTCCTAAGTATATGTCTAGCAATCTCCAAGGGGGATATCATCTACCTAAGTAGATACCTACCTAGATAAACTTATTTTGTGTGCATACAATTGTAATAAAGTAATTAACTTACATATGTAGGAAAATAAATATGCACAAACACCCCCTATAGGTATAACTTAAATAGATGGATTGGATCCCAACAAAAGTGTAGCAATATTAAGTACCCATGTACAAAACGATATTTCTAAGAAGAATGAAAAGGATAAATCTTCATGAGAGGAAAAACACCACCCTTAAAGAGAAAGAAGGTGAAGGAACATTCAACTACCCAATGTGTAATCTTTTATATTGATGGTGAATGATCGACACTAAATGTTTTAAATAATACATGCCCACTAAATAACATTTGTCCTCTTAGGAAGAAACACACCCTAAGGTGAATGCAAAAGATCTTCATATTCCTAAAATGAGTATGAAGGAAGAAACATAAAATGTATACCTCTACAAGTTACTCATTTATTATCATGTCATAATTGGTAAGTTTCACAATCTTATTAGGAGTCTTGGGCATAAATAAAGAAGATGAAAACTCAAAACATTATGGAAACTACTATAGACCAAGAGCCAGAGATGAAGAGACAATAATTATTATGGAACTATTGTCAAATAGGAAAGATAAATCCTCAATGGTGACCTCTAGGTTTGTAATATAGGACTTGACAAACAAATGAAAAAGATGTGTCAATTATTAATCCTAATAGAACACTTATATAGAAAATAAGGATGGTACTACTAAACCAAATCACTAGAAGCTCTTTTTGAAGTGACTTTAAACTCACTAGAAGTAAAATATAGTATTAAAATATTAACACATGTCTTTATAACCTTAGTTAATGTAAAATCTTGAAAATTATCCATGTTAAATGCATAAGTATGAACATCACTTGAAGGATCATCAAGAGAAAAAGTGAGGTGTATATAAGTGTTCAACATGAAACAACAACTCTAGAAAGACATACAAGAATAAGAATATAATAGCTTCATCACATTTCTTCAACCACTTTTCCTTTGTATGCTCATTTTTAGATTCATCGTCAAACCCTTATGAAATCCTATACAACCCCCTAGTTCTCAAAAATGTAGTCACTTGATTTTTCCATGAAAAATAGTTGTAGGGTATTGGGATTAGAATAAAATTAGACTTCATGATGAGGCAAGAAAATATAAAACACAAAAAAAGTAAGCATAACTAGAAGAATAGCCCCTACAAATCTATTAATCAAGAGATCCCCCTAACAGAATATGATTATGACACTTTATACTTAGTACATGTATAATCATTGACAAATGTGAAAAAGTGGACTTGATCTCAATGATTCGTAGTTGCTAAAGAGGTGAAGATACTAAACCAATTTTGAAGTAGAATGGAAGAAAATCATTTTTTACACCATGAAGTAAAAAAAAAATCACACTTTCAAAAAGTAGGCACCTAAAAATGAGCTCATATAAGCCCAAATAGAGCCTCAAAAGTTACTAAAATGACAATGAACCAACACCACCTTTGAGAAATTAATATTTCTACAAAAATAACACCCCAAAGTCGCAAACCATCTATGCCACTATGATGCTCTAAAAAATCTAGGTTAGAAAAATGCTCAAAAAATGAAGCTTGAATGCTTGTGAATGAAGCTAGCAAAGATCAAATGCCAAACCAATTTGTAAATAAAACAAGGTTAAGAGGTTTGGGTGAAGGTTGTTTATGTTTGCTGATGTCAACAACCACATAATTGCCAATGTCACTAGAAACCTACCTTGTGCTAAAGAATCACTATTTGAAAGCCAACAACTAGCAAAGATGAATGAAATATGCTTGGTGAGGATGGAATATTTTGAAAACTACTCACAATTTTTTAAACATCATTGATTATGCCCCAAAAATGTATGCTCTAAGTTTGAAAGCCTCTTATACTAGGAAGGAAACTACTTATAGGCATAAAATAGAGGCTTGAAGGGGAATATTCCCTAAATATATGGGAAAAGGTTGTTTTATGGCCATTGATCCATATTGGATAGGTTGTCAATGAGGAGTCAAACCCTAACCAATGGTATTAATTATTAGATTATAAGGGTTTGACCTTGTTGGAATAGTGCCTCTTAGTTAATGGCTTGAAACCATAAAGAATGTAGAGTTAGACCATATGTAGGCCAACAAGAAGAATATGATGGTATGCAAAAATAAAAGCTTTTACTTAGAAATAAAACCTTGATGTTTGTGGATTTAAATTCACATGTAAATAAAATGATTATACCTAGTACAAATAACTACGATGAACAATGTAGATCTCTATGTAATTAGATTCATTTATGCATTTCTTGCACCCACAAAATATGCCAAGATGCCCCTAAATATTTTATTATGTGTGACTAGGGGTAAAAAAAATATGCCCTGTGAGAAATTTGTCAATAATCAATAAATGAATAGGTAATACTAGGGTTTTAAGGCACTCTAAATGTAATGAAAGGGTTTGATCTAGCCTAACATACATCAAAAGTTGTGCGACATGTGAATATCCATAAGAAAATCCCTCCTTAAAACTCTTGTAGATCTCAAATTTGAAGCTTAGTTTGAATGAAATGAAGGGAAAAATTAGTAATGTCAAATTCTTTGGGAAGAATGATGTGTTATAAGAGTTGATCCACCACTTACTAAATGAGCCTACATAGTGATACCAACCATGAATCTCTCTATCCTCAATGGAGATGGACAAGCCTTAAATCATCAAAATTATTTGATGCATGTGAGATTTGTGTAATATAATAGAGATCACTCTAATACCATGTCAAACTTTCAAATGAGGTAAATAAAATAAAAATCCTTATGAAAAGAGTAGACATAATAACAAGAAAATATAAACAAATGAAGACTAAAGAATGCAATATTATAGCTATTCCAAAATAAGAATGAAAAAATTGAATGGATGTTCAATAGTAAGCTAGACATGAGGATTTATAGGGTGTGTCACCAAGAGATGTGAATATACAATCAACATGGGATAATAGATAAAGCACAAACATATAGTAAAAGTCTCCACCAAACTAGAAAATTTGTACAACTATAATTATTAAATGCACAATACATATTGCCTCCTTGAGTAGATTCCTACTAATATACAAGGGGAATATCACCTACCCAAGTAGATACCTACCTAAGTAAGCTTATTAGACTAGGTGCATATCAATACAATCAAATAATTAAGAAAATAAATATGCACCAACACCACTTGATTGACATCAAATAATGATATTGATATCTATACTAATTCAAATTGAAGATATTGGAAAGATATCTTTTAAAACTAAGGATAGATTGTATGAAAGTGTGACCAATGATGTAGTATTGGTTAATTACACTTGATCCATATGCTTTCGAAGCATACTTAAGCCACTAAGCATCGATCCCAATAAGATCATTCAATGTAAACAAAGCGAAGAAGCCATTAAAACTATCATTCTAAAACATGAAAGCTTGATAAACATCTACTCTAAGCCATTGAAACTTATCCTATTGGGGGAGTGGTCTCGCATTGATGTGGAATGACGACCCTTTCCCAATCCCTTGGATAATATGAGCCTTTCCAATCGATTTTATTGATTAAAATAAATAGAAACTAATGAAAAAGATGAATGAATGCATGATTAAAGCTAGAGTAACATGATAAAAGCTAAGATGATCGATGTGAGTGTATGCAAAGCTATTCTAAATGTGCAAAAGATTCAAATATGCAAGCCCTAGATTCAAAAATATACTAAGTGAATGCAACCAAGTTACCATGGAAGCCATTAATGGATGCTTTTAAGCTACTATGATCAAGACTTAAACTAAAAAAAAGCTAAATGTGTGCTAAATGTGGATGCAAATGAGAGTGATTTTAACAACATAAGTTTACTATTAAAAGATGGATCCCTATTCAATAGATGCAAGGTCTATTTATAGAATAGGAAAAATGAAACCGATGGTCAAGATTGAAAGAATCAATCAATGGTCGGGATGGAAAGAAGATGGAGGCATGGATCATGGATTCCCATCAAGGGTTGAGAATGCAAGATGATATTTAATCAAGGGCTTAGATTCATCCAAAGAAACACTTTTAAAACTTGCTCGAGAAGTTTTTTGAAAGTTTGCTTCAAAAAAAGAATATTCCCTTTTTGAATGAGTGCAAAGGGGGAATATTATTTGGAGAATATTCTCCTGGAGGAGGAAAATTAGCATTTAATTAAATAAAACCAAATTTTAATGTGTAAAAGAGGAAGGAATATTCTATGAGAATATTCCTTTTGGAGGAATGTGCAAAGGAGGAATATTCTCAAGGAATATTCCTTTTGGAGGAATGTGCAAAGGAGGAATATTCTCAAGGAATATTCCCTTGCAAGTGGGAGGATTAGATTTAATTAATAATTTGATAATTAAAACAAAGTTTCAATTATCCAAATTAAGGGAATTATATGATATTCATTAAATAAATGATTTAATGAAAAGGAGGATGTGATATGATTTAAATAAATAGCTCAAGGTTATTTAATTAAATAAGAGGACTTAGGAATTGAATTAAATAATTTGATTTATCCAATTTAACAAGACGAGAGGTTAGTGCAAGAGGGGGTGAATTAACCTAATTAGGTCAATTAGATTAATAGATGAAGATGATGTGATTAATTAAATAGCTAGGCTAATTTAATCAATAGGCAAAAAGATGATGGATTTTAGGATGAAACGGTGTTAGTATATCATATTCGAGTGCATGATATCATTCAAGACATTTTTAAGTGTCTACATTTTGTTCCTCTTTGAAGTGAGGTACTTGTTACATTGGTTCAAAGACTGACGTTTTTTGGATTAAAATTGTTTCTTAGATAAAAAAATTAATTTTTTTTCTAGATTTCGGATGCCCCATTGTTTCCCCAATGGAAGGAATAAAGCCAGTTCATTGCCCCTTCGAGAGATTGGGTGGAAATTTTCATTTGTGGGTTGATCTCTTGATAAAGGTACAATATAGGTTCAGGTGCCAAAACATGCCCCGAGATGCAAAAAACGGCCTTAGAAATGCATAAAATGGCTCAAAACAGGCTGTGTGGCTTGAATATAGGTCAAACAGGTCAAAACCCTAGCTTTTGGCTCAAATTAGGGCAAAAAACCCTAATTTTTTTAGGCTTAAATAGGTGATGAAGGGTCGCTTTCAAGTCATTTGTGCATTCACACTCGAGAGATTTGTTGCACTTTGAGCTCTGACCTCCTGACGAAATGGCGCAACGAGTGCTCCCATGACATATTTCAAACTAGGTTCGAGAGTACTAGAGGCCTCCAGGCGCAGGACCAGCGATATGCAATTCAAAAATTTCCTTGCATTTTGACTTTTTGATGCATTTGTTAGGCTTTGAAATTTGGTCTAGGTCAGTGTCGCTGTATTGCGACGCTATTTAGAGTTTCAACGACGCTTTTTGCCTTTTTAGCGATGCCAACACACTTTGCGATTTAGAATTAGGGTTTCCATTTTTCAAATTGTGACGTGAATGTGATTAGCAATGCTTTGCATGATTTTAAATTTAGAATTAGGGTTTTTAGATTTCAAATTGTGATGCTAGTGTAAATAGCGACGCTAGTTGCAATTTAAAATTTGGATGCACCTAGCGTCATTGTTTGGAATTTGAATAATGGTGAAGCCTTTGTAAATGGTGACACCTTTATCATTTTGGGGATAAAAAATTCCAAACTTAGGCAATTTCAATGAAATTTGACGTCGTGCACTTCGTGGGTGCAAGAGATTATCCAACCTTTGATGTCCCGCGAGCACCACCCCTCTTTACTTTCCACACTTGATGATTTATCTAAGCTTCGATAGGAGCACCTTGGAGAGATTGGATTGTGGTACATCACATACATGCATGTTGTGAGGACCCCACTGGCAATGCTGACAACGTTATGCGAGCAATGGCATAGTGAGACCTCATCATTCCACTTACCCACCAAGCGAGGCGACAATCACATTAGAGGATGTATGGCGGATATTGCAATTGTCGATACACGATACTGATGCGGGATATGATGCCTGCCACGAGGTTCTTGGTCAAGACATTATTGTCCTAGCCAACTCACAGATTGACCTCAAGATGTATAAAGGGCACTTGCCGATTTTTAGATTGATAGTTGATGCAGTGATTTCGGGCTTGGTTGCCCCAAATCGATGGAGCAGAGGGTTCAGTCCTGGATGGGGGTTGGCATGGCATCAGATAATTTTCAGGAGGACTTAGTATGCATGGGGGCCAGTGATTCTGGCCTCACTTTATCATGATATGTACACGAGTTCATGTATTGCGATCTAGTAGGGCGATTGGTGCAGGAGTCACACTCTTGCATATATGGGCATGGCAGCACATTGTCGTGCTCCGACCGATTTCCCATATGGCTGATGTGGAGCCAAATGATCCAGTTGTGTGGAGGTACAAAGGGGCTATCACTCTGCTGCACACAAGCCAGATTGGCATCCCCTACTGGAGGAGAGTGATCGATGATATGACAGTGTTCAGATGGCAGCCATGGATATAGATGCCACCATGGTATAACGATGTGCAACAACTCTTCTTTGCTTGCTAGACCTGTTACATGTAGGGTCGAGAGCATACGATGATCAAGTGGTACTTGTCGGATAGGGTAGCCAGATAGTTTGGTGAGAGGCAGGACAAGCCTAACAATCATTATACCACCATTTTTGCTAGATCAACTCGAGAGGTGACTTGGGGGCCTACAATACCACCCCATGAGGTCATCAAGGGTTTCAAATAACTCATTGCTATCCATGGGCCTATGATCAAGGGAAGGTTGATGCTCAGACCACGCCTGCATATGATGCTTGGTTTGTGCCCCCTCCCAGACTTACAGATCCAGCGGGCATTCCTCCTCGAGGGAGGCCGAGAGGGAGGGGTGTAGGAAGAGGACGAGGCAGGGGAAAAGATGGCTAGGATGGGCAGGGCAGAGAGTAGGGTAGAGGATAGGATGGATGGGATGGGCAAGCCAGAGGACAAGGCAAAGGATAGGATGGACAGGTCCTCGGTGCACCCCCACTACACCAACACCATTAGCACAACAACCACACGTACAACCACCACCAGTTCAACAGCCACCATCGAGGCCAGATCCTTGAGATGTACATATACAATAGTTGAGACAAAAACTGTAGGTTGTGATAGCTGAGTGGGATCAAGCTCAACAATAGGTTCTGGCACTTACGGTAGAGAGATCATGAGCGCCAGCTTAGACAAACTTCTGATATTCAGTTAGCACAAGAGGTTGGTCGATGGCAGCGATGGTAGCAGTTAGAGGTCATGTCTCAACAGTAGTCTTAGTAGGCACATGGTCTAGTTGGATAGATAGTGTCAGCGCAACTGTATGGGACAAAGAGGGAGGAGGTGGCATATTGGCGGACTTTGTACTACAAAGATGTCCCCCCATGCCGTCGACAACTTGATTTTGAGCATCGAAGCTAGGTACAGCTGAGTGCTTCTACCTTGGTCAGGCAACCTAAGCATTCTGGAGATGGTGATAGAGCCAGGAAGGGATAGATCCCTCCTCGAGTTTTGTAGACATCTTTTTGTTGTATAGCCTGATTATTTATACAGATATACATTCATAGGCTCATTTTCGATAGCCTCTTGTATTTTGTACATTTGATGATATTCATACACACTGATTCAAATATTGTACCATGATAGTCATTTTTTGATATATATATGAGATGATACGGATTTATGATGTGATGTGCCTTTATTTCATGCTTTATGGATGTATGGATGCAATGTGATGGATGTACTTCTTTTATTTATGTTTATGCGATATATGATGATGCAATGTTTATGATATGGATGTGATGCAATGGATGTGTTACCTTCTTTTTCAGTATCTTTTTATGATATGTTATGATATGCAAATGATATGATATGCTTATGCAGGATGTATGGATGGATGCATTTCTTTTTGTGTACTTTTTCCCATGTGATTTATGATGTCACAATGTTGGTATGTATATGGATGTTATGAATGTTTATGCTTATGATGTGGATGTGATGAATGATAATGCAATGAATTAAGATGCTTAGAATAACAAATCTATATTACTCAAAACAAATTAAATGATAACTGTGATGCAGTGGATGATGTGTTCCATTATTATGATATGTTGTGATGAGGCGAGATGTATGTATGCTGATGATTTTGTGGATGCAGGATGGATGCATGATGATTTTTTTGTTGAGTTTCATGATACCAAGTTAGCATGGAAAGAAGATAGAAGGATGAAATGATTTTGACCATTGATTTTGAGATTGATTCAAAAGGTCTAACAAGTATTTGATCCACTAAGACTTTATTAGATATGGTGATGAGATGGATGATTTTTCTCATATCTTGGGATTGGGACTTTCTGTCATTCCTTATGTTTGATATAACACATAGACACGATGCATCAAGGTATTGATAACCAAGACGACGTTGTATCTAGTGTAATGGACTTTGACTTTGCAAACAGATAGCATAGTTCTTGTTCACACCTTGACATACAAAAACCTTGTCAGAATGTAGTTTAGAAGTTCAGAATATATCAAACCAAAGCGTACGCAATAGTCAACAATCTACTCCAAACAACCTCCCTACACACAACTAAGCAAGTATGCGACAAGATTATTTTACAAGAATACCCACAAGCACAATAACCAAAAGATAATCATCGATGACCCATTCCTTTCTCTCTAAATCATTGAGACATCATCAAGAGGTCCTCGGAATAGGTCAATAAGATTAACCATAAGAAAAGATCAAAGACAAATAGTTAGTGTTATCTATATCTCTTGCCAATGTAATGTAGCTAAGGTGATTTATGATGTTGATGCCCATTGTAGAAAGGAAACATCCTAGGACATGTTGATCAAGTATTTTGATGAAGATTGATTTGTGATAATTCGTTGATACAAAGTGATAGGGTAGGGTTGGATGGAACAATCACTGTTCCATGCTCTGGATCTTACTTGGAAGAACCTTATGGTGTCACACTCCACCACCTTAACCTATAGGACCTATTGCTTGTTTAGGTTCCCCTGGTTCACCTTGCCAACCCAGCTAACCTTGGTGCAATGCTTCAACTCTTTTTTAGCCCCTAATCTACCCTAAAGGCTAACAACTACAAGAACTATAAACTCAACTTTTCAGGGGTGTAGAGATGTTTCCAATAGCTTCAAACCATCCTCCTAGGGTTCTTGAAGGTCCACCAAGCTCCATTTACAAGTCGCTTCCACCAAACCCTCATTTAGGGTTAAAAAGGCTACTAGCCCAAGAATTCCAATTAGGTCTTCTTCTCCAAGGAAACAAGTTGGAACTCCAAAGTTCTCCAAAGAACACAAAATCTTCTTTTAGGGTTCCTAGTCCTTGTGTCTATCCCTCAAATATTCTATAGGTCCTAACTCTCAACTATCCGTACACAACCATAACCCTCCATTTAGCAAATTAGGCCTTCTTTAAGCCATTTCCTGACCACACAACAAACTGTCATGAGTTTCTCTCACCAAATGGATTGGTGGAGCTTCCTCCTACATACCAAGCCTTTTCAAGGCATATTCTTGCCCTCCCCACATCGTGATTTTCCAGGAGATGGACACCCCTGCAAGTCAAGTGCTCTGCACTTCTTGTCTTTCCTAGCCGGGCACTGTCAAGCTCGCCTAGGAGAAGACTTCCACAGTGATTCCATGACTCCTAACCACTCCTAACCCTATCCTATTTATAGACATGGAGCCTAGTCACAATTCCCAAGGGCCCGTACACAAAGTACAGTGGGAATGCAACTAAACCTCCATTCTTCACAGGCTGTCTGTCAGAACAACAACTAAAAGAAACAAACAAACTACTAAGCAACGCTTGGAGAATTGAACACACTAACAAATAATGCCACACAAAGCTTCAATTACAACTAAACTACATTCTACATCAACTCACAGTGCCATGATCACTCTTGCAACACACAAATTCAAAACAAAACACATAAAATTACACAACCTTCTCACTGTCCTCACTTGTATTCATGAATTTTTAACAATGCAAAAGCTTCTAACCTTCCTCTCAGGTCGAGGCACACCCTATATAGGTCAAAAAAAGTAGTTATGCCTCCCCTTGGTTGGACATGTCAGTTACATTGTGGCAAAGTTGCAAAATGCACCATTTTGCACTTTTTGCCAATTTCTAGTAAAATGAATTTCTAATCTCATCAAATGAGTTTCTAAACTCGTCCACCCTTTCCACTCCTTAACCTACTGATCACTACTGATCACTCCTGATCACTCCTTATCAAGACATATTCTTAAGCCTCTAACTCTATCTCAATGGTCAACATGACCTTCATGGTAACACATCAAAAACAAAAATTCATCCTAGACTTCCTAATTGCCTAGTGTTTCCTAGGTGCTCCTGCACCACAAAGTCTACTGACTTGTTTACCTATGATCTAGAATTTAGATTTTGACACTTATGTTCTCAACAACTTGTGACACTTGTTTTCTATTTGTTTTTCCAAAGGTTGAAGGTGACGATTGATTTATTATGGGTGAAAGTTTATTGCGGGTGAAAGCGAAATGGGATGGATGGTTTCAGAGTTTTCTAGAATATTTCAATGTTTTTGGTATTTTGAAAATGTTTTGAGGATATTTTTAGTCTTTTTGAAAGTTTATGTGAATGTTTTGGTTTTTGGTTATTTGAGGTTGTTTAGGGTTTTCCAAGTTTTTAAATATTTTTGGGGTTTTCGATTTTCAAATGTTTTGGGGTTTTTTGAGATTTTCCAATGTTTTTGTGTTTTTCCTAAATTTTCATTTTTTTGGGATTTTTCAGAGATTTGACCAAGAACCTAACCTAAAATACTATCCTAGGGGCCTCGGGGGCTGATCAAAGATTATCCTTGCCTACGTTATACACGTAGAAGCCTTGTAGTTGGAGTGGCTTGACTTATCGTTGATGAGATATGAACACTTGATGGATTGTCAGTTTGTTATGAAAAACTCCTAAAGGACTGACCTAGGGTGTCTCGAGGGTGCATCAATGATGGCCTTGCCTACGTTCTAGCTCAGAGACTCGTAATTCGACATGGTACTATTTTTGGATTTTCGATGTTTTGACTTGTTTAGGGATTTTGATGAGTTTTGGATGTTTTGGATTTTGACTTTACAATTTTTTGAATGTTTTTGGATTTTAGTTATTCAAGATTTTGATGTTTTTGGATTTTGATGAAGTTTTATAAATGTTTTTGGTATTTTCGATGAGATTTTAAATAATCTTAAGATATACAAGAACCCGATGCGATCCATAACGAATTGCCCCTAGTGTTATGCAATACACTACTTTGATTTAGGTAGGACAAATTGACCTTAAGAATATGCCAAGTAGTACTAAATGGGATATGATACTTCACAATATCAAGCTATGATATAGATGCAGATGGGTGATGGAATAAATAGGATGAATGATGTGATGGATGGATGTGATGCAAAGAATGATAGGATAAAGAGCCAAAGATGGATGGAGGTTCTTTATTTATGCAAGGCGCCTACTTGCCAGGTTTTCACCAAGGTACTTGTCCAAAGTGCCACCAAAGTGGTTTTCACTAGAAGACAATTTTTTTCTTTACTATTTTCAATCCTTTTTCTTTTTTTTTGGATTTTTGATCATTTTTTGATTTTTTTGTATTTTTTCAGATTTTACACCCTTCAAGTCTAGGCATAATTTTTTTAAAGATGCAGACTATTGATTGGTTCCTACAAGGGTTCATCTTCATGTGTTGATAATTGATATGTTCCTGATCTATAGCTTGTTGTGACAACAAATGGGCCTAACTAGTTAGGCTCAAACTTTCCTTTACTATCCTGATCTGGAATTTTTTATTTTATTTTGCTTTAGAACAAGATCCCCTACCTAGAAAGACTGACTCTTAATCTTATTGTTATAGCTCTATTTTAGTCAGTTATAGTATGCTTGCAAATGATTAAGGGCATCAAGATGATGCTCATCTAGGAATTCTAACTTATCTAGCTAAGATACTTTATATTCTTCATCAATGATCAAATTTTGTAGTGACACTCGCAGTGAGGGAAGTTCAACCTCGATAGGCAAGATGGCTTCTGATCCGTAGACCAAGGAGAAAGGGGTTGCACCTATAGGTGTGTGGATATTGGTTCGATAGGCCCAGACAGCAGGATTTAACTACAGATGCCAATCATGGCCAAATTTATTGATTGTTTTCTTTAGGATATTTAGAATGGTCTTGTTTGTAGCCTCATCTTGACCGTTTCCCTAGGGGTAATATAGGGTAGAGAACTGATGTTGGATGTTAAATTGTTGGCATAGCTCTTTCACATCTTGATTCTTGAAAGGTGTTCTGTTATCAGAAATAAGGGCTTGTAGAACACCATAAAGACAAATAAGGTAATTCAGGATAAACTTGCCAATTTGCTTCCCCGTTATGTAGGTCATAGGAATGGCTTCGACCCACTTGGTAAAGTATTCAGTGATCGTTATGATAAACTTGTGTCTATTAGATGAGGTGGGAGTAATCTTTCCTATGAGGTTGGGCCCCCATTGCTAGAAAGGCTAAGGTGTGACCATTGGTTGTAATTTTTGAGCTGGAGCATGAATAAGATCTCCATGTTGTTGACATTGGACACACTTTTGCACATACTGATGAGCTTCTCTTTCCATGTTTGGCCAGTAATAACCTATCCTCAACAATTTCTTAGCTAAATTCATACCACTAGAATGGGAACCACATATGCCATCGTGTACTTCTATTAAGGCGGTCAAGGCTTCCTCTTGGTTGAGACATCATAGTAATGTCCATTTGATGCTTCTATAGTAAAGGGTATCACCTAGGATCATGAATCAAAATATCTTTTTAACAAAGGTCTTCTTAAGGTTGGAGGTGATATTAGATGGGAGGGTTCCTCTATTAAGGTAGGTGAATATATCATGATACCACAGGAAACTAGGACCAACAATGATACACAAATTTTGATTATGGGATTTTGAAAGCTGGCACAAGAAGTTGTTCTACCAAGAATTCACATTGAAGGACGTTGTGTGACATGTCTAACAATGATCCAATTGTTGCCATGGCATCTGTTGCTCGATTTTTCATGCAAGGAATCTGCTCAAAAGTTATGTCTATGAAAAAGTGCTTGAGACTTTCTACTATTTTCTTGTAAGGAGTGAGTTTATCATCCTTAGTTTGGTATTTGTCATTGAATTGATTGATGATCAACTATGAGTCTCCATAGACCTTTAGCTCTTGTATCTTCCACTAAACTGTTATTCTTAGACCTCTTATTAGAGCTTCATACTCGACAATATTATTTGTACATGGAAATCATAGCCAGTATGACTTTAGAATATAGTCACCTTGAGGAGTGATAAAGAGAATACCCACCCCTGATCCATGCTGAGTGAATGATCCATAAAATTACATTTTCCACTAATATGCTATATTGACAAGGAACATTGATTCATTAGGAAATTTAGATATCAAAGGGTTCTTTGCATAGATAGGTGCTTCTTCTAGTTGGTCTATGATCACTTGTCCTTTGATTGCCTTGTGCTCCATGTACTCAATGTCAAATTTAGTCAAGATCATTACCCATTTGGCCATTCGCCTAGTGAGAGTTGCTTTGGATAACATGTATTTCAATGGGCCAATTTTTGCAATAAGCTTGATTTGGTGCGACAACACATAATGTTTGAAATTTTGTGAAGCAAAAACCACCACTAAGCATGCTTTCTCAATGGACGAGTAATTCATTTTATAGCCTACCAAGGTCCTGTTGATGTAATAGATGGATCTTTCCTTTCTGTTTTCATCATGTTGTGCTAGAAGAGCACCTGGTGCTGCTGATGTTGCTAAGATGTATAGGATCAATGGCTTGTTTGGTATCAACAACATGAGTATTGGAGGCATCAATAGGTAGTCCTGATCTACTGGAAGGATTTATCACACTTCTCATCCCACTTATAATTTATTCCTTTATGGAGAAGATGTGAGAAAGGGTGGATTTTGTTTGATAATCGTGTTATGAACCTTCTAATGGACTGCAACCTTCCTTGTAACCCTCTCACCTGCTTCAATGTTTGTGGTTGTTCCATGTCTACGATGGCCTTCACTTTTGTTGGATCTATCTCTATGCCTCTTTGTGACATGATGTAGCCAAGAATATTTATTGATGTAACCCCAAAGACACTTTTTTGGATTCAACTGTACCTTATACTCTTCAAGTCAACCGAAGATGGGTACTAACATCTCTATGTGCTCACTTCTTTTCTTTGATTTGGCCAAAATATCATCCACATAGTCTTCGACTATTTTGTGGATCATATCATGAAAGATGAGGTTCATTGCTCTTTGATAGGTTGCTCCCACATTCTTTAGCCCAAATGGCATCATGTTCCAACAATATGTTCCCCATGGACAAGTGAATGCAGTTTTGTGTTGATCCTCCTTGGCGATCATGATTTGATGATAGCCTGAAAAATCCATCCATTCGTGATAGCATTTCATGTCCAGCTTTTAGGTCGATAATGATGTCGATGTTAGGAAGAGGGAAATCATCCTTTGGGCATGCTTTTTTCAAGTCTATGAAATTCGTGCATATTTTGATGCCCCAATTGGTTTGGAGATTGGCACCAAGTTTGAAACCCACTCAAGATAGTCATTCCGTCAAATAAATATGATGTCAAGAAGCTTTTGTAACTCAAGTTTCACCGATAGTGCTATTTGAGGGTGCATGTTTCTTAACTTTTGCTTCACCGATTTGGCTTCAAGATAGACTGTTAAGTGATGCAAAACTGATTTTGGATCAAGGCCTGGAATATCTATGTATGACCATGCAAAGTTGGATCTTTTCTCTTTCAAGAATGCTTCTAGGTTCTTATGTTCTTCATCTAAGAAGGATTCAACGTAAAAGGTTATCTTGGGTGCTTCTTCGGTTCCCACATTTACTAGAGTAGCCTTCTCTGCTAGCACTGCTGACTTTTTTGGATGCATTGAACTAAGGGGAAGATGGAATCCCTCATCCTTGGGCACCTTAGAGAGGTTTTCACCCTCGAATGTGTCCTTTCTTTTTACTATTTTAGGATCCGAAAGTGCCACAGTGTGGTTTTCACTCAAAGATCTGCATGTTATTTTCATGTCATCAATTTTGTGACTGAAGGATTCAATCATCTCCCTATAATACACCCTTGTGTCTAGATCTATATCAAAACCAACTTTGTGATCTGCCCATGGTATGTTATCATGAATTCCCATGAATTCTGAGATGGCTTCATCGTTTTCAAATAAATATAGAATTGGTGGTCCTCATTGATCCTAGTCAATGAGTTGTGGGTATACTAGGCTTATTTCAGTGTTTTGGTCATTTGTTGTGAAAGATGTTGTGGATGTCATAAAAAGGGAGTTATTGTCAAATAGTTCAACAACATCGAGGGGGAAATCATCGAGGGTAGTATCACGCGATGTGGGTAACCAAGAGGAAGCCTCAACCTGTTTAGCAGAGGTACCTTTGCCAAGAATGGTAACCTTACTAGTAGCACAACCTAATCCAAGATTCTTAGGATGTTTCTTAGGAATGATGGGTTCTAGAAATCCATTATCATTTTTTCCTAGTTTCTCATTCTTGTTGTATCCCCATCCCTTCATTAGTTGCAAGCCTTTGTTATCATCTTCCATGGGAAGAATATGTACAAGTCAGTCATCTTGATAGAGCAGTTTAGAGACATCTTCATCATTGATATCTTCTTTGTTCAAGTCCCCCCACTTGGTGAAGGTGGTAGCTGCCATCTTTACTATTTTGGCCATTTTGTTGATATGTGTGGGTTTTCCATGGGATTTGAGAGAAAGAGGTAGCTCTCACAACACAAAAGTATCATTTTTTAGTTTATAATCTCCACAACCATCATCCTGGATCACTACTTTGATGTCGAGGATGTTCTACACAATGGGTGATTTTATTTTTGAGGTAGATGCAAGGGATGGTGGGTCAACAAATAAGGAGGAGGTTGTAGGACCGTCGTCGTTTTTAGGGATTTGAGGTATTTTGTAAAACTTGGCCTCAGGGTTCTTGCAGTAGTAAAAAGGCTCAGGATCTCCATGGATGGTAACCTCTCTATCCTCAAAAGGAAAATTTACACATTGGTGATAGGTTGAAGCTACAACTTTTAGGGCATGGATCCATGGTCGACCAAGCAAGATGTTGTAGGGGAGATCAAGTTCTAAAACTTGGCATGTGGTCTCAACAATGAGGGGTCCCACTTGGATGGGTAGTGTGATGATGCCTTGCGATACCTATTCTTGATCGTCATATGCTATGATGGTTGTACTTTTTGCTTTCTCAATAATATCCTCTTAATAACACAAGTTCTTGATCAGCTGAAGGGTGCAAATGTTTAGACCAACATCTCCATCCACTAAGACTCTTTTAACATTGTTCTTATGAACAATGACCTCAAGGTGTAAAGCATGGTTGTGAGATGGTTGCGATGGTAGGTCTTGTTCCGAGAAGGTGAGAAGGTGAGGGATAGTGATATGCCCTACCATAGCTTGAAATTGATTTGTATCAATATTTTCAGGGATGAATGATGCTGATAAAGCTTTCTCTAAGATTTCCCTATGTGCGGGGGATAGCCTTAATAGTTCCAACATTGAGATTTGTGCGGGGGTCTTCTTAAGCTGATCTAGGAGACTGTAATTGCTAGGGTTGGATTTTGGTAATGTAGGTTGTGTCCTAGGTTGAGATGAAGCTCCTTGGATAGTAACCTTGCCATGTCGTGTGGTGACTCCACACTCCATGCTAGGTCCTTTGACGGTAACGATAGTGACGACACTATCATAGGATGCAACTACATTGGAATAGACATGCTGCGCGTTATTGTAAGTCTCCCCTTTTCCATTGTCATTCCCTTTGCTATGATCTAGCATAGGGTTCTTGTATATCTTGAGATCTTGGTTATCGAATGGTGCTTCAACAGATATGTCATTGTTGTCTATTAGATCTTGGATAATATTTTTGAGCCTCATACAGTTTGATGTCTTGTGCCCCTTAATATTCTGAAAGTCACAAAGATCTTTTTCATTGTACCAAGGAGGTGTATCTTGTGGTTCTTGGTAGTTTTCAAAATTGGGAAGTGTGATCAAGTTTGAATCTACCAGTTTCTTCATGATGGATTCAATAGTTTCCCCCAATTGCGTGTATTTCTATTTAGGATAGTTGTTCTGATTAGCGGTTTATCTTTGTTGAGGCTCAATGTTGTTAACATGATTATTCTACAGTGGTGATGTTGTTTTTTGGACAGTTTGTGCGATGGTTGGCTGGTTTGTGTTTGGCCTAGCAGCACTTATAACCACTTTAGCATCCACCATGCCATCATTTGTCACATTCATGTTCTTAGCCCAGACACGAGGCTTGTCATTTGAACTAGTTGATGGGCGGTTGTATTTGTATGCTTGGGTATTTCCCTGTGAGATTAGGGCTCTCTCAATGTTAAGGGCCCTAGGGAAAAGTTTGTCATAAGTGGTAATACATTGCATCTTCAAGTGGAAGGATAGATCTAGATCGACATTTGCTATGATAATCCCAAATTGTTGTTCGTCGGGGATGGGCCACTTACTTTTTCTATCTCTTTGCCTCCATCGTTGCAAGAAATTGGAAAATTATTCTCCTTTATTTTGCTTGAGTGTATATAAATCCTCTAAGCTCACATCCATATCAAGGTTGAAAGAGAAGTGATCGATGATTTCTTGGAATGTTTTGATACGTGGAGGCAATTATGAGAACCAATGCATGGCAGTACCTGTTAAACTCTGTGGAAAGAGGCACATTAAGTAGGAATCATTATAGGCCACCTCCATACACATGACATTGAACTCCTTGATGTGGTCTACAAGATTTCCCCTCCCTTTGTATTTATCGAATTTAGGGACCTCAAAACCAGGAGGGAAAGGCACCGTCGTGATTTTTCTATCGAATGGATAAGGACATAAGTTTTGTTGTGCATGGGGTTTTCTTGTCTTTCCCATTTACATGTCCTACATTTATTGTGTTAGTGACTTGAGTTGGGATAATATGTCGTCCTATGGGGTTGGTGGAGGAACATATGTTGTATATGGTGAGATGGTGGATGAATTATAAGTGGGAGTTTGATATGATGGGGTGTTGTAAGGTGTGTATGGTGGTGTGGGATATTGTGTAGATGATAGTGGTGATGGTGTGTATTTTCCTAACATGTTTGGGTTGATGGTGTTTTGTTGGGGGTTATAGTATAAAACATGTTGCTATTGTTACTATTGTTGTTGGGCTCTAAGGGCTGTTTGTTGCGCTTGTTGTTGTTGGGCTGCTAAGGCTGCTTGTTGTGCTTGTTGTTGTTGTTGGGATGCTAAGGCTGCTTGTTATGCTTGATGTTGTTGTTGTGCTATTAAGGCTGCTTATTGTGCTTATTGTTGTTGTTGGGCTACTCAGGCTACTTGTTGTGCTTGTTGTTGTTATTGGGATCCTAAGGCTACTTGTTGTGCTTGTTGTGCTACTAAGGCTTCTTGTTGTGCATCTTGTTTTTGTTGGGCTACTAAGGTTGTTTGTTGTTCTATTGCTAGGGCTGCTTGTTGTTGTGTTATTAGGGTTGCTTATTGTTTTTGTGTTGCTAAGGCTACTTGTTGTTGTCGTTGTGCTGCCAGAGTTGCTTGTTGTTGTTGTGCTACTAGGGTTGCTTCTTGTTTTTTTTGGACAACTTGTTGACAATCCTGTTGTTCTTGTTGTAAAGCTAGGGCATGTGCTTGCAATGTAGGATCGTTGTGTTGTTGGGACAACTGCAATAGTTGTTAGGTGTCAATGGTTTGAGCGGGATGTGGATGGATGATGAGTGTTTTAGGGTTACCTCAGTTTAACATTCCTTGAATAATGGTGGATTGAGATGGAGGAATGTAAGTTTGAGGTCCCATTTGATTTTGCATGATGTGGGGGACCAATGGTAATGACGATGATGGCGCCACATGATATTGTGATGGTAATTAAAAATTTGGAAATTGATTGAAAGGGTTCTCTTGAGTGATGGGTAGGGGGTTCCCTTGTGGTATTCATGATGGGATCAAGGTATTATCTTGTTTGATGGGATTCATAACCAAGGTGTTGTTTTGATTTGGGTCGATGATGGATGGGATCGATGTGTTCTATGAGACCAATGGGATGGATGAACCAATGGGATGATTGGATGAAGATGTTCATTGTTGTGTTAAGGGTTGATTCTAAGTAAGGGTGTTAACATGTCCTTGTTGGTCTAGTTGAGGCACTTGGTCCATACTACTTTGTGTAATATTGGGCACACTTGTGGTACTTGCGGGGATGGATGAAGATGGGTACCCTCAATATGTCGAGGTTGTCGTGGATTCATGAAGTATAAGTGGTTTATGTGGATGTAAGGGGTGTTCTGGAATGGTAATGGAAGATGGAGGTGGGGCACCAAATGTAGGTGTCCAAGTGGTGGTTTGTGGAGGATTGGTGTTTACAGTGCCCACAAGTGTGTCGCTTGCCAAAGGAAGAGTGTGACCAAAGTCCTTAGCAAGGCTAGTTGCAAGACTAGGAGTTTACATTTGGCTTGGCCCTAGTGATGGAGTTGTTTTAAGCATGGACGATGCCAAGCCTTGTGTCAAGTTTTGTGCAAAAAAAGATGGGGGAATCAAAGTCATTTATTTCGAGGTTTGACGCTCTTGTTTATACTCAAGGATTTCCTATTTAGTGAACTTGAAAGATTTTTTTGTGATGTCTTCTACCTCATATGGTCCCACTGGATCTTGGATTTTTTGTGTGGGGGTAGAATGACCTCTTGGATCAAATTCTTGAGGTTGGTATTACTGATGGTGGATGAGACTTTGGTTTTCTCCATGATTCTCTTGTGTTGTGATCTTGTTGTTACCATAAATTGTGGGTTACCTATGGGAGAGTCATGTTGAGATTTGTAATGTTTAAACTCTTTAGTTGACTCAAATTTAGGTAAAAGGGATGTTCTAAGTCATTTTGGAGAAATGATGTGAAGTGGATGATGAAATGGGTGAATGATATGGGAAGTGAGCTTTTGCAAACTTTTGGGACAACATTTTGAGACCAAGAGGTTTGATTGGTTTGATAAAGATGATAATGAACTTGCAAATCTTCAAGGTAGACTCGTGACCTTCAAGATAAACTAGTTCACAAAGGTGACAACTAACCCAACTAAATGCATGGAAAAGGATTCATTTCACACACAAAGTGGATAAGTTAGGGGATTGGTCGATTGATTGTCTAAGTCCAAAGTGTTGGTGTGTAAATTTTTTTACAAAGTTTGGTGAAGTGAAAGGTGAAATTTGATGAAGGGTGAATGAAATGTTTGACCCAATGTTGACCTAGAATGAACCTTTTGTGTTGAAAGACCATGGTAGTGAGAAAAATGCTTGACCCTAGGAGTAACTCAACCCAAAAGACCAATGTTGTTTTTAAATGATAGGGATAATTTGGACATATAAATCTGGGTCACCCAACAAAGGGCAAGAATAAAAATTCCTTATCAAGTTGTCTCAATTGCGGTAAAGCTTTAAGGCCCATTTTTTGATAAAATTTAAACTATGATGTCTACAATTGAAATGGTGAAATGTGGACCTTCTTTTGGGGATTTTGATTTTGTGTGAGATCATTAAGACAAAAACAAGATCATGAAGAAGAGGATATTTATTGCACGCAGGAGGTGGTAATACGGGCCTTCTGGTCGCAATATTAGCTTTTTCCTATTGTTTGTCTAAGATGTTTGTTGTGTTTCTCCACTGTCTTGGTGTTTCTTTGGTTTTAAAAGTGAATCTCCTCAAACTATTAGTTATATCTATTTGTTCTCCTTCAATCAGTTCAAAGTTTGGTTGTATGATAGCAGGCATAAGGTTCGGTTGTTCAACCAAAGCGATCAGATGCCAAATGGTCATGTGTGGGGTTTAATTTGTCAATTTATCTTGCTTAAATGAGTTTCTTTTTACCACAAACACTTGTCTTTCTTAACTTTCAAACTAAATGTCTATGTTAAAAACACCATTCATTTCACAAGGTTCATTATGTAAAAATAATGAAGTTGGAGCCATAGTTGCCTATGTTAACTTTGAGAATTATGGATTGAGATATAAGTTGAGATATTTAGAAGTCTCTAAGAATAAAAGTCCTTAGGACAAGCATCAATATCAAGGATTTTTCAAAAGGGTATCCATCCTTAGGCCAAATGGTTTGAAATTTAGAGAAAGATTGTTGATGTTTGTTTGCAATATTTTAGAATCAAGCAAGTATTATACTGACTCTCAAGCATTTACAACCCTAGGTAGGTCCGTATTTCTTAGTAGGCTTACCATCATCCCCAAAAGAGATGATTAATCTGTGAAGATAGAATGGAAAAATAGGCTATGTCAAGGAAATGTAACGTCTTGAAACGTTAAGCAAAAGAGTCCCTTCCCTATTTGCTTTATTGCCTCAACCAAAAACCGAACATGGTAAGTAACTTCTTGGAACAGTGCTATTCCAATGCACTAATTTAAAATACGCTTCGAAGGTAATGGTGAGCCACTATTAACAAAGGTTCGTAATTAAGACTTTTAGGATAAATTGGTGCCTATACATGCAGCGATTCGCTCAATTAAGAGGCCCCGCAACCCTTAGAAACATCTAAGGGTTTTGATGTATTAGACGGATACTAAGGGAGATATTTGTTGGTATAAGACATCCACACCAATTGGTAATGACTTTAGTCACACCAAATATTTATATAGCAGACCAAAATGAAAGCACCGCTTGGGTCATTCCCTCTCACAAGTTGGGAAGTAGACCCTCTAAAGGTAACACAGTTTGTGAAGTGTAAAATGATTTTTTTCACCCAAGATTTCCAAGAGGCGCAAAGGGAGAGGATAGGCGCTTCCAAGAAGAAAAGTATACTTGTGTGTTTCTCTTCACCCAAGATCACACGAAGCGCAAGGGAGAGGATACACACAACAAGCACACATAAGCAAATCAAACATGCGTTCATTTTAACCTTGACAAGCATAATGAATTCGTTTTAAGCACCAAATGAAGTGGTTAGATTGTCTTATTCAATTTTAAACCAACATTGCAAAACGAGGATGTGAGGGTTCAGTTTTAACCAATTTGAACATTCATTTTAAACCTAAAAGGAAATCTAGTTGGTCCTAAAATGTGAAATAAAGCATCATAAAATGGGTTGTAATTGCCCCATAAGTGTAAAAAATCTTGTTACAATTATAATCAAATGAAAATATGCTCCTTCACTTCAAATTTTATTGCCCAAACCTACAAAACCAGTTAGCCTCAAAAACAAAAACTAGAAGTTAGTGACATGTTAAAGAGCAGATAAAATCAAAAATTTAAAACACATGCTAAAATTCAATCACTGTTTTGCTTACCAGTAAAAAGCGTACTGTCTACGAAGGTGTCGCCATAATTCTAAAAAGTGTCACTCTCGTGAGATTTTTTTTTTGCTTTGTAGTAAAATAGGGACAATGACAGCGTCACTATTTTAGAGGTGTCGTTGTTTCTAAATCTTCGATACCTTCAAAAAGTATTAGCGTTGCAATTTTTTAATAGGTGTTGCTATTTTAATTAAGCATTGCTATAATCCATGCAAAAACGTTGCTATATGGTGACGCTTGAAAAAGGTGTCGTTGTAGCCTAAAAATGCGTTGATGTACCTGCAAGATTAAAAAAAAGGGAATCTAAAGAAAAAATCGATAGATTTGATCGGTTGACCCCTCCCTCTAGCGCCAAAATGTGACCAATGACATAGTATAGGTTAACTACACTTGATCCATATGGATTTGAAGCATACTTAAGCCACTAAGCATCAATCCCAATAAGATCATTCAATGTAAACAATGCGAAGAAGCCATTAAAACTATCATTCTAAAACATGAAATCTTGATAAATATCTACTCTAAGCCATTGAAACTTATCCTATTGGGGGAGTGGTGTCACATTGATGTGGAATGGCGACCATTTCCCAATCCCTTGGATAATATGAGTCTTTCCAATCGATTTTATTGATTAAAATAAATGGAAACTGATGAATGAATGCATGATTAAAGCTAGATTAACATGATAAAAGCTAAGATGATCGATGTGAGTGTATACAAAGCTATTCTAAATGTGCAAAAGATTCAAATATGCAAGCCCTAGATTTGAAAATATACTAAGTGAATGCAACTAAGTTACCATGGAAGCCATTAATGGATGCTTTAAGCTACTATGATCAATACTTAAACTAAAAAAAAGCTAAATGTGTGCTAAATGTGGATGCAAATGAGAGTGATTTTAACAACATAAGTTTACAATTAAAAGAAGGATCTCTATTCAATAGATGCGAGGTCTATTTATAGAATTTAGTCAAAATGAAACTGATGGTCAAGATTGAAAGAATCAATCAATGGTCAAGATGGAAAGAAGATGGAGGCATGGATCATGGATTCCCATCAAGGGTTGAGAATGCAAGATGATATTTAATCAAGAGATTACATTCATCCAAAGAAACGCACTTTCAAAACTTGCTCAAGAAGTTTGTTGAAAGTTTGTTTCAAAAAAAGGAATATTCCCTTTTTTGAATGAGTGCAAAGGGGAATATTCTTTTGGAGAATATTCTAATGGAGGAAAATTAGCATTTAGTTAATTAAAACCAAATTTTAATGTGCAAAAGAGGAAGGAATATTCATTTTGGAGGAATGTGCAAAGGAGGAATATTCTCAAGGAATATTCCCTTGCAAGTGGGAGGATTATATTTAATTAATAATTTGATAATTAAAACAAAGTTTCAATTATGCAAATTAGGGGAATTATATGATATTCATTAAATAAATGATTTAACGAAAAGGGGGATGTGATATGATATTTAATTAAATAGCTCAGGGTAATTTAATTAAATAATTTGATTTATCCAATTTAACAAGATGAGAGGTTAGTGCAAGAGGGGGAAAATTAACCTAATTAGGTCAATTAGATTAATAGATGAAGATGATGCGATTATTTAAATAGATAGGCTAATTTAATCAATTAGGCAAAAAGAGGATGGGTTTTTGGATGAAACGGTGTTAGTATATCATATTCGAGTGCATGATATCATTCAGGACATTTTTAAGTGTCTACAGAAAGGATAGTTACATCTTTCAACATAAACAATACACCTAAAAATTTCATATGCTTGATGATTGACATCATAAATTACCCTTCACCAAATCCTTCGTCATTGTCTACTTGGATGAAAGTATGAAAGAATAAAATTAAGAATAACCATAGGAACACAACCCCCAAAGTCACTCAATCAGGAGATCCCCATAACAAATAATGATTGTGACAGTTTATACTTGTTTCATGTGTAATTAACACTTTTGGATGTATAAAAGTGGACTTGATATCCATGATTTATAATTAACAAAGAGGCCATGATATTAAAACTATAATATTAAAGTAGAATAGAAGAAAACCAAGGATACCATAATGAAGTACATGAAAAAGCATATACTATCAAAAAATGACAATTAAAAATATGCTTGTACGAGCCCAAATTGAGCCTTCAAAAGTTCCCAAAATGAGCATGAGCTAAAAAAAACCTCTAAAAAACTAAATTTTATGGAAGAATAAGTTATGAAATTCATAAAATACCTACAATTATGAAGCTCTCAAAAACTTAGCTCAAATAAAAAATTACTAAAAAATTGAATCCGAAATGCCTATGAACAAAGCCTACAAATATTATATGTCAATAGAAAATTGTAAATAGAGTAGGGGTAGGAGGTTTGGGTGAAGGTTTCTAACACAATATTGATGTCAAAACCACAAAACTACCAATATCGCCAAAAAACTATCCTATGCAAAAAAATTGCTATTTAAAAATTTTTAACTAGCAAAGATGAATGAAATATGCTTGGTGAGGTTGTAATATTCTAAAACTTATCATTGTTTTTCTAAAACCACCAATTATGGGCCCAAGTGTTTACTTTGAGTTTAAAATCTACCTATACTAGGTGAAAAAACTACTTGCAAACATAAAATATAGGTTTGAAGGAAAAATTTCCTCAAATTTGTAGGCATAGGTTGTTTTATGTTCGTATTGTTGTATTGATAGGTTTCCATTGGGGAGTTTAACCTCAATGGATGGTACATACCATTGGATATTGAGGTTTTGACTTTACGATGATAGTGACACCCAATCAATAACTTAGTGACATAATAAATGAAAAGTCAAACCATGTGCTTCCTAGTGAGGAGAGTATGCGAGTACACAAATAAGACCCCATACTTTAAAAAAAATTCTTGTTATATGTGAAATTCAATTCACTTGTAAATAAATTGATTTATGCCTAGTATGATTTTAATAACACCAAATAGTAGTGTAGATGTATGTACAATCAATATCATTTGTACAATACTTGTTCTCATGAAATATGCCAAGATGCCTCAAAATATTGTAGTCCATATGGTTAGGGGAATTTTTTTTTTGCCATGACCTTTATAAAATTCATCAAAAATTAACAAATGAGTAGAAAATACTAGGGTTTAAGGTACTCTAAATAATATGGAAAGGTATTATCTATTCCAAAATTCACTAAAATCTCAATGACCTACGAATGCCCACAAGAAATTCCCTCCTCCAAACCATTGTAGATCTCGCCTTTGAAGCCTAATTGAAATAAAATGAAAAGAAAAACCAATAATGTAAAAATACATGGATATAATAGTGTGGTCTAGGAGCAAGTCCACTATTTAATAGATGAACCCAAAAAATGATGCCAACCACAAAGCCCTCAATCCTCAATAGAAATGGATAAGTCTTGAATTGCCAACACACTTTGATGCTATGTGAGATTAAAGTGGAATGGGGTGGACATCAATATGATATCGTGTAATATTTTTCAATGGGGAAAATGAACCTAGAATCTTGATAATAATAGTAATGTAATAGAAAAACACGAAGAATAGATTGTTGAATGCAATATGATAGCTATTCCAAAATAGATGATGTAATATATTGAATGAATGTTTAATAGTGAGCTATAGATGATCATTTATATGAAATTCCACCAAGAGATACAAATATATAACCAACATGGGATAAAGGAGAAAATACATATATGTAATAGAAGTCTCTACCAAACTAGGCAAGTATAACCACAATTATTAAATATACAATGCAAATTGTCTCCTTAAGTAGATGCCTACTAATGTGTATGCGAAATTTCATCTACCCAAGTAGATACCTTCTTAAGTAGGCTTACCCTTGGTGCACACTATGCGATAAAGTAATTTTAAATAAATGTAAATAAATATGCACCAACACCAAGATTGACCTCAAATTAGGATATCATAAGTACCAATTCAGGCTAAAGATATTTGGAAGATAGCTTTTCAAAACTAAGGATAGGTTGTATGAATGGATGGTCGTATCTTTTGACCTAATTGATGCATCTACTAATTTCTTGTGCTTGATGATTTTTTACTTGGATGACATCCTAATCTTCAACAAGATTTTCCCAAGTAATACATGGATCATATCTTATGCATACCACATATATTACACCAATACAATCTACATGCCAACCTCAATAAAATAATTTTTAATACTAAGCATATCCAACACCTAGGGTACATCATTAACCACTTTGATGTCCATGTAGATCCTAAGAAGATCAAAGTAATTTTATATTGTTCTAAACTACACAACCTCACCAAGTTACACAACTTTCCTAAACTTACTAATTCATATTGTCAGTTCATTATTTGTGTTATCTCTCAATTAGATCATGTGTCACAAGACAATAATCTCTTGGACACTTATGTAACAACACCCCTTCAAGGAGCTCAAGAAAAACCTATGTACAATGCTTATTTTAGCAATATATAACATTATGCACCACTTTGAAGTCCAAAATAATGCATTTGACTATGCACTTAAAATAGTACTCACACAACATGACAACCTAATCAAATACCATTTACAAAATTTTAGAAAAATGGTTCAATGGTACTCCACATATAAAATTGATGTAGGAGCATCTAGGCACACGAGTAATCTTGCACCACACAAAAAAAGAATTGCATTTTATTTTATTTTATTTTGTTGTGAATTTTTTATTTCAGTCTTATAGGCATGATTTCAGGGCACTTTTCACACATTTATGATATGTTAAAAATTAAATTCTAATACCTATTGGATAGGTGACACCAAAGGCTTGATTTTCATGTCTTTTATGGCTCATAAATTAAATATTTATCCACTAAATTGGAGGAGGAAAAATTCTAATGCCCTGGATAAAGGAGGCTAATTTTGGCATCCTATAACTCCTCTTGAAATTCAAAATATTCATCAATTAATGAGGATATGAAATCTAGATGCCAAGAGGAAAAGGTAGTGGGATGAAGTGGTAAAAGACAGATTTGGCAAAGAATTTAAAAAATTTGGTCAAGAATTGAATGGGGAGAATATGGCAACACCCAAGAAGGTGAAAGAGAAAAATAATTGCAGTTGAGGGAAGAGAAGTAGAGGCCCAATAGGAGAAAAGAGGAACAACAAGAAGACAATGAGAAAATCAAGCGTTTTGAAGAAAAAATTTACTTGCAAAGCTTAGTTGGGATGTCCAATAGTGTAGCATTAGAATTTTATGGCTGCCTATGCTACTGTTGGTGGTTGGTTTGAAGATTTTTGAAGCTGATTTGAAGTTGTTAATTGTAAAATATTATTTGTAGTAATGTTCTAGATTGTTTAGTTTATTTTTGAAAGTTGTTGTTGTAGACTTTGAGTATTTGACAATAAAATCAACATTGTTTAAAACCTTTATCATTTCATGTGCTGGAAAATTATGGGTCTTGAGCTCTCAATCCATTTCAAATTATTATTTCAAAGTTGATTTTCCTATTTGTGTGAGTGCGGGCTGCAACAAATAATAATCTAATAGGATTCTCAATTGTTGTACTACATTAGATGGTATTAGAGCCAAAATATCTTGAGAGTGTAGAGTATGCACCAAAACCTACAGGTGAAGAGAGAAGCAATGAAGCCATGAGAGAGAGTTAATTTAATGAGAATCATGTGGGTTGTCCTCTAGCAAAGATAAAGCTAGGTACAAGGTGTACAAAATTATTCCACTAGGAGAAAGTGGGTAGAAGAGGTCTTGGAGAGGTGCATCTTCAAGATTCTTTGTTGGGTAAAGGATAGTTGTGAGAGTGAGTAGTTTTTTGTAGGGAGGACTTGTGACTGTAGAGGGTAGAGAAGGAGGCAAAAAAGCTTTGAATGAAGTTGTGAGTTTGTTGCAAGGAGTACTTGTAATTGTAGAGGGGCTTGTGATTCTCTGAAGATATTTGAAGAAGAAGAAAAGATGGGTCATGAGAAGGCCTGTGAGGATTTTACCTATGGAAGAGTTGAAAGAAAAGAGGTTTACAAAATGGCTTATTGGAGAATGGAAGAATATTGAGGCTAGATTGGACATGATAGAGATGGAGCAGAGAAGATAACTTGAAGAGGCTAAAATAAAGCGCGAAAAAAGATTATGTGAAAAGGGTATGATGGTTAATGAAAGGTTTAAAGTTGAAAAACTTGAAGAGAAGGTGGAATGCTATTCAGATGAATGAGAAGATGCAACAGTTTGTGAAGATGAGATCCTCATGCAAGAGGATGAAGAAGAAAAATAGATTGTAGCAACATGTCTTGTTGAAGGCATGGAGGAGGAAATCAAAATATAAATTACAAAAGAGGTTGAGGAGCAAAGTGAAAATACAAAGCAAGGAAAATCTCAAGCAGTAGTGGAGAGGGAAGAGGTTAGTAAGATAATGCATAGTATTTTTTATTCTTATGATGAATATGAGAGTGGATTGCATGTAGATAAAGAGATTGAAATAGTTGGTTTTGTTGAAGACATGAAAGGAGCAAGAAAAAGAGGAGTTGCAACGATTAAAAGGGAAGGAGATATGAGCAGTGAAGAAGATGCAGCTATGGAGATTGAGATGTCAGTGATAGATCTTGAGGATGTTGCAACAAATAAAGAGGATACAAATGATTTTTTGTCACAGGTTTTGGTGGTAGAAGAAGAGTAGTTTGATAAGCTTGCCGATGGAGGAAAGAAGATAAATGTTGCAACAAAGGACAAAGAAGATGATGTTGGATTAGTAAAGGACATGATATAAATTTTGATTTTGAATTTAAAAATGATGACTATTTACCTTCTATAGAAGAGATTGCAATTGTAGAAGATGAAGTTGTAGTTGTAGATTGGTATGAGGATGTTGCATGTTTGTGTATAGACACTAGTACATAAACAACAATAAACTATAGAAAAAACTACTAAAATCTGCTTATAAATGACTACAGTTGATCACGTGACCGCTGGTAGTTTATTGCCAGTCATATACAACACAATCAGATTGATGACTAAACCATTTTTAGTCATTTATTGGTTGTTTTGATCGATCGATTTGTTAGTATATTTAGTCATTGATTTAGTCATTCATTTTTGTGATCTAGTTAATTATTTAGTCACTTTTTATCCACTGATATATTTAGTCATTAATTGTTGTAATCTGGTCACTTATTCAGTCATTTTTTATTCACTAATATATTTAACTGGTCACTTATTTAGTTGTTGATTTAGTCATTAATTGTTGTAATTTAGCCACTTATTTAGTCATTGATTGTTGTTAACTGGTCATTTATTTAGTCATTTTTATTCACTGATTTCTATGCATTAGTAGTGTATTTAGTCATTAATTTTAATCATCATTTTGATCGATTTGGTAGTATATTTAGGCATTTTTATTCATTGTTCACTTATTTGTGTGAATTGGTAGTATATTTAGTCAATTTAATTATTAATTGATGTCAATTAGTAGTATATTTAGTCATTTTAATTGACAGATTTGAGGATTTAAGCATAAAACACATAAAAAAAATCAATCATCAATTGCACACAATAAGACAACCATTGAGAAGGAAAAATTGGTGAAATTTATTAATAAAAGAAAGGTGTTCTAGCTTTTACAACTTAGAAATAGAGTATTACGATTGTTATTTTTAGTCACAAGACTGAAAATCTGAGTTACAATATTGCAGAGAAATTACTGCAAGAAAGAAACTTCTCCAAAAAAATTCTGCAATGATGGAAACACATGCTTGAATCCCTTCAATGCGAGCACATGCCCCTTTCATCTCTTAAAAACTATACAACATGGGAAATCTTCTTGGAGCAAGTTATAACATGTAGAATCCAAGGAGAGTGTTGATCATGTCCCATATATGAAGCTCTCTCCTTCAATGTAGTCAATAATAACCCAACTAGAATATTTCCTCCTTTATATGCAACATGCCATCTGATATGAGCAACATGGTGCTGCCTTTTCCTCCATGAATGAAGTTGTGCCTCAATACAACCAACAAAATTAATATTAGTCTCAATTCAGAAAGAATAAAAGTGCATTGTATATTGTAAGTTTACAAAGGAAAGTCCAAACACAACAGAAAGATAAATCAATTAAAAAATTGTAGCCTTGTCAACAAATGCCTTAAACAGAGTGTTCAACATAGGCCTAAAATATGCATATTGAACCCTTGATTTCAAAGCCTTGTTCAAAATTTAAGAAAGGTGATACGCTCAGATTATAGAATGAAGTTGACATATTATAGAATGAAGGTTATCAACACTAACCAGATTGGAACAACATTATCAACACAAATTTCTTGGAAACCAAGCACAAGAATTCCATTAGACTTGGACAGTAAAAATGTCAACCCTGGTTCATGTGTTGTCTCAGTAAAGACTTGTATAATTAAAGAATCCATTTATACATAAATTCCAAATTAAGTTGATGAGAAAAGATCTTTGATATCCAACTGGGAAGCCTTAACATCCAAAAATTACTAACCTGATGTTTCACAACAAGTTTCTCAACTGTGACATCATCTTCCCCATTCACTTTACAAGCACTGCCCAATTCAACTTTTGAAGGCACAAACACATAAGGTACTTTCTGCAAAGGTAATTTTCAAACTAATGATTAATAACAAAACTTAAGGCATCCATTAAACTTGCAAGAAAAAAACTACTTGAACAAATACACAGAAGCACCACCAAATGGTTCAAAACTCATCATCAGTATAAGTCCAAAAATTTGATGTTCTTGTGCAAGTTATTTAGGTTTATTCTCTTACAATTCATCAAAATTAGAAAAAAGGGTAGCAAGTTAGGGGATTTGATCATGGGAAAACTTTGCAATTAAAAGGGTTTTGTACTATATCAAACATCATTTCATTAGTTTCAATCTCGCCATTTTACCCATGTGATTACTGCCCTATACAATAAGAATCAAACTATGTTCATTTTATTGGTTTCTATCCCTTCAATCCACCTTTGCAACATCTACATGATGTAAAGATTGCCAGTGAACGGTTGAAACATATCAAAGGCGATTGAAGGAAAGCCTCTCACAAATTAAGGAATGATTCAGGCATTACATGGCACATGGAGTTAACCTGAAAAATTTGTAATGCCCATCTGACATCTTAAAAGGTTGCAATAATGTCAAAATTCAAAATGGTACAAAGAGACAGAAAAAATCAATACCTTATCTTTGACCAATGAAATCAAAGGATCAAGAATGGCAGGAGGATCTGTATCAGCCACCATAATTATAAACTCTAATGTTTTAAAGTATAATGTCTTGGTTGCTTGCAACACCCTAAACTCATTCATTATTAGCAAAAAATAAATTGGATATTGATCCATTGCCATATTGGATCTCATAGGATTCTCCTTCATAAACAACAAATGATATATATTAATTGTTTAGCAACTTCCTTAATATTCTCATGTAAGTAGACTAAACTAAGTGAGGTTGAGGGTTTGAAGTAGAGTACCATCTTCTTGGTATGTGCTTGACTTCGATCACGACTTGTATCTTGAATGAAAATAGAAAGCTAGTTGCACTGTAAAATCATTGTTATGAAAATAACCACCAAATACTCTTTAATTAAAATAATCCTTCTAGATATTTCAGTTAATTTCTAAGAGAGATAATTTCACTATCCAAACAACCATTAATCTATTTACTATATATAATTTCCCAGAATTCAAAATTTGAATGTAATGAAACCAACCATAATTACCAAAGATTTGACACCAAAATGTAGTACAAAATGAATTGTTTGACAACAAATGTGTTTTGATAAACCAGATATACCCTTGATATATTGATTTAAATAACAAGGAAAGATCAAACTGGAGACAATAAGATAACATTCATTAATTCTCTTCAACAAAAAATTGAAACTCGAATTCGACAACCAATTATAACTTCATTCTATTGATCTTCAAAAATATTTTACAATACGTTTCAAAATTTTGTCTTGACTGACATGTCAAAAAGTGTCTTGTCAGTTACCCACTTTTAAAATAAATAAAAAAGTCTTAATTATCGCTGTTTACATATGATTACATAAAAATTTAAAAGCAATGAAAGATGAGAAGTGAAGAGAATTTATCAGATGTTGAATTCCACAGCACTTGCAAGATACAAAAGTTCATTACTCATCGTAAGGTACCTATGATCATTCAGATCTAGCAAGGTCCTCTCTCCATGACAGTATCTGCAAGGCTTATTCTTCTAGGGGAGCTAGATATGTTTGCTCCCATTGGTACACCGTGTAATCCTGAGGCCATTTGTACTCCTGGATTTTTTGTGTATTGGCCAAGTGACTCTTCCATCTGTTGTCCAATAACCCTTTGGTATGCATGATGAATTTTGAGTACCCAACATCCAATGCAATTATTCCATCCAAGGTTAAATTGAGGTGGTGAATATTTATGTCACCATCCTTCTGTATATTATTGAGGCAGTTGGGAACAATTTTGCTAAACTCATCTATCTAATCCTTGGAGCCTTTCAATTGATCACCATCCCTTAGTATCTTAGGCACAAACCATTGCTTTAGCGTGTGAAATGAATCCATTCTTGCCTTGATCTTTTGGTCTTCTGTAGACATGTATTAAAATTCATATGTGACCATTCAAACCATTTTCTCAGTAGGCTTTAAAGCTGGGGGGGCCTCAACACTCCTTTGTAAAATTCTGCACAAAGTCGCTAAGATGTGATGTACAGGTTTCCATTTCTTGAATAAGGGGTCCAATATAGGTACATGGGCCTTTATGTGATCAACTACTTGTGACAAGGAAACATAACATTCATACACATTTTCTAATTTTTCTACAATTAGTTTAGCTTTATGCTCCAAGATTTGTTCCAATACCCTAAGGGTTTCTCTCTTTGCTCTTTCCTTTGTTTCTTCATTGCTCTTTTTCAACTTCTAAATTTCTTGTTTTAGCACATTAACTTGTTCAATAGTGATTTCACCTGTATCAGTCTGGATGGAAGGGGGCTAGTATACTATTAATTTTGTGCTTTGGGAAGGACCTACTCCCTTCAACTATTGTTTTAATTTCACATTTTCTATGAATAACCTATTCACTTTATCATTCAGATCAGTATGTGCTTTCTCATAGTCTACCAATCTAAGCTCCATAGATTTAACCACATCCCTAGTAAACATTGTTGAGTGCATTGTTATAGTAGTTGCCTCCAATGTTGATGTGTCTTGAAGTGTCTTTACCATGGAAGTCCCTCTCATTTCTTTTACAACATCAACTAATCTTGGTTTTTCTATTCTTTTTTCCTTTATCCCAAAGGCTAGGGTTTCAAGTCTTGGATTGTAACCTATGCCACTCATTCTCTCATCTGAATTGAATTTAGAAACCAACATGGGATCTTCTTGGGTTCTTACTTGATCCAGTAAGAATATATTTTTTAACTCCATCCCAGGAATAATTAGTATATTACTTTCTAAGACCAATTTTCTTGCTTCTTGGGGCTAATAGTAATTTCATTAATCCCGAGTTCTTCAAGAGTCTGGGCAACAATCTGCTCATGCTATGACTCCTCAGTGCCCATCTTATTAATTTAGAGTCTCTCCTCAAATTCTTTCATTTTCATCTTAAACCAAAAATCCTTAAACTCAAGAGTTTGAATAAATTCATCATCTTCAATAAATCTAAGGGAAGCAATCACCCTTTCATCATCATGCACTTCTTGATCATTATTCCCATGTACATCCACTCTTTCTTTTGGTTTGTGAGCATTAGTTGCAAGCTTAGGCGGTGGATGATCAACTTCATCATCTTCAAAATTCAAAAGTACATTGACTACCTCTTCAGTATCCCCTACTCCTTCACTTATTTCATATGCCACTAAGGGGTCCACTCCATGTGTCTTCTACCTTTTAGGACTTGGTTGCTCAGGGGATGCTTCTGATTGTATTGTGGAAGTTTCTGGTAGGGGCTCTGTGATTAAAATACCTCTTGGTCTGATAGCCAGCTTGGAGGGTTTTGAAGACTGGCCCTCGGGTTTCTTTTCTAGTTCAACATATAATCTTTCAAAGTTGTCAATTATTACGTTCATCCTTTTGATATGATCCTTTTCTTCAACATAGAATCCTTGGAATCTAGTGTCCCTTTTCTTCTTCTCCTCCTCAAGCCTCTTTATGATTTCCCACTTCCTCTTCCTCTGAAAAACTTCATCAGGTGTACAACGATTTATTATTACATCTTCTTCGTAATCCATTACATGGGTAATCCCAACTTTAGTGAGAAGTGTCTGCTTTATAAAATTAATATGCCCTTCAGGATCAAATACCCTTTCTCCTCGTCACCTCAATGAATACCACATATTCAAATAGTTTTGTGGTTCTTCAAGAGTGTCAGACCCTGCGAATAGCTCCTCACATTTAGTTAGGTCAAGGAGGAATGTCCCCTTTTTCTATATTTTCATAGCATCGTGCTCCATCCATAATATTTGCCACATAAATTCTAAAAATGCAATTCTAATAGAAAAAAAATTAGGTAAAACATGTGGGGCTTGAGGACACCCATAGACCCTTATTACTATTTGGTCTGCTAAGAAGAACCAGTCACCGAAATTGTGAGTGTGTCCTTGCTCTGGCTTCAATGCTAAAGGTCTTAATACTTGCATGATTTTATCAAGCAATCTTGGTGAAAGATGACCAAGAGCGGCCATGACCTTTACTATGAAATCACCATGAAATATTACATAATCACTATTTTTACATCTACTATCCCATATGTAACACCAATTTTGTATAGGAAACCTATTCCCTTCATCATCAGTCATTCACAAACACATTCTTTTAGTCCATTTGTTTTTGTTTTGGTACAATATTAAATGAAACAACAAAGAGTATTTCCTGAAAGTGATGGGAGCTAAGTTCTCTCTTACTTGCAAAAATCCCTCATGTAGCCCTTTCTCAATTTCAACAGCAAAGTCATACTCAATGTTGACTTCAGGATTTTGTATCCTCATTGCCATCATCATAAGATATGTTGGCATCCTCTCTTAAGAATCTATTCCAAGCACTTGGCACAAATAAAAATAAGTTCTTTTAAAATATACTTGGAAGTATTCTATGGAAAATGGCTCATTTTGGGAGGGGGAGATAGGTATCCTCCTATTGTTTGCACCCTTTTTCATGTGTAAAGGAAGTTCATCACTCCTATAGGTTTTTCTCAATCTCCTACAATCCTCCTCACTTATGTCCAAGTCGATCTTAGTGATAGCTTGCTTGTTTAACATAAAACACTCTATAATTGCTTCTTTAGTTAGCACCACTAATGGTGAACCATTTGGCATTCTTATAGTCCTGGTAGCCAGGTGATAATATTGTGCCAATACTTTAATAAACTCAACATCCATGAAGACATTTGGGACTATCAATTTGGCCAAATCTAAGGTCCAAGAATTTGAACTTGGTATCTTCTCAACCCTTTTTTCATAGAAGTACCAAAATAGATCCCACCCTGAGATAGGGATAATTGGGTCTCTACATCCTTGGGTTGTATCTTTAAACACATTTTTGGATCCTTTACTTACAGAATTAGGTAACACATCTAAAATGGATTGTTGTAGGGACCTCTTCTTTGATTTAGAAATTGTGGAATCTTCCTTTTTACTCGCAAGTTGACTTCTTTTGGGTGACATGATGAAGAATTTACTCCTACTTAATTTTTTAAGTGTCTACTTGTAGAAGTAAATTTAGTTCTTATACACTTGCTACAGAGGGTTTTTGTGAACTTACCTGACAAAATAATAGCTGCAGAGTTTTCTCGCTTGAACTCCCTTGCCTTCGGTACGCTGAGCTTTGTGAATGATTGCCAAAATGTCGTTGAGTCCCAAGTAATATTTTCTGTTGAGCTCAGTCACCTCGCTATTAATGTCAATTCGTGCAAAATATTTTAGAATCTGCCCATATTTTGAGTTTGAATACATGCCCTTGATCTTGGGAAATCAAATGGTGTAATCATTTAATGCTTTGACAACTTGTACCATAGTACCACTCTATCATTTCAAGACCGGTGCAGGGTAGCATTAGCAGTACCACCATACCGCTCTGTCATATCAAGACCTCTGCGGGGTAGCGGTAGAAGTACCACCATACCGCTCTATTATATCAAGACCGTTGCGGGGTAGCAGTAGAAGTACTGCCACCCCATGCACACCCCTTTGGACTCTCGCAGGACATCAAGTTAATTCTATTAGTTGAGTGATTGTTCACCACCATACCACAGTGTCACTGTGTACCTCTTATGGGGCTGTGGTTTACTTTAGTTGTTAACATGTTCTCATTGCCACCCCATGGTATTCATATTTGGTTGCCGCGGTATTGCGGTAAGCATTTGTACATTGACCTATATGTCCCACCATCCCACGCATACCTCTATTGACTGTTGCGGTAGTGCGGTATTGGATTTTTTTATGAATGCAGTATTTTAGATATCATTTTATTGAAAAGATTGAACAATTTTCTAATTTTGTAGTCTCTCAGTTTTAGTTTTCAGTGTCAGTCAGACCTAAGAGATAATTTATTTGTTTGTAATGGGGAGGCTTAGTTCACCTAATGTTAAGATATCTATATGTATTATTAATCATAGATGTTCATTATATGTTTGCATTTAGAAAACATATAAGACATAAAAGAAATTATATTCTAACTAAACAAAATTAATTTTAAATTTTCAACCAAAGTAAGAAAACTAAGAAGAACATGATTGAACCTAACTTTAAATGCACTTCAAATCAACAGTGAACATCTCAGGTTTTGTATACAATATACCAACAAAATAATGATGATTACATTCAAAAATGTATCAGTAAAACAACAGTGAATAAGCATACCTATACTCAGATCTTTATTACATTCAATAATAAATTAAACCATACATGTAACCAAAGTTTAGGTGACAAGCTAACCTCTTAAGGTGACAAAACATCATCATAATCATCTACATTGCCAACAAGATCAGAATCCTGATCACTCGCATTTGCATCTGCTTGATTTTCTTCCTTATTCTCATCTATGAAATGCAATGCATTCTCTCTCCCAATCTCTTCATTGGTAATCAAAATGTCTTCTTCAAACACTTCATCATATTCTTCATCCACTTCTTAGAATGTTTCTTGTAAATTAACATATTGCCCATTAGGCATTATATCAACAACTTCCATGAATTTTCATTTTGAATGAGACTCTGTTTGAATGACATATGACCATCTTGGGATTCTTAAATCATCAATTAGAAATGATTGGTTAATTTGAAGAGGGGAAACATACGACGCATCCGTCTCTGATAAAAAATGTCTTGTATTTGCGTGTACAAATCCATACTCATCAAATTGTACTGCAGATGGTCGGATCCACTTACATTTTAATAATATAGGGCTATTTTCACCATAGTCCACTAGAATAATTTGTTGGATGAATCCAACATAAAATTTCTTCTCAGTTTCATGAAGAAATTTAGCACTAACAACACAATCACAATTTATCTTTCCTTTGTCTTTTTCTTGCACTCTTAAATGACTACCATAGGCCCACATTCCACTGAAACACATAGCCCATAAATGTGGAGATTGTGAAAGCTCACTTTCCTCCATTGTTATATCTTGACCTTCTTCTTTTGCATCATTGACTGCATTAGCAATCCATTCTTCAAATTTTGGAAAAGAATCACCTCCAATCAAATCAACATGATGTATGTGCCTTTGAGGTCGATGTTGCATCCAAGTTTTATTATCTTCTTCATATTTTCTACATAGATTATTAATGTACAAATAGTAAGATTGATAATATAAATGTGTAAATGCAATTGAGTAAACAAACTATTATATAATTTTTTTTACCTGTGCCACTTATTGAAGGAAGATGTGTTTTGAAGAAGATAGGCATGTATCACACTTCTTTCTTGATGTGATAGCTTGAAGCGACATCCATTGCCTTCTAATACTTCACTTGCAACTGTGTCTTCTTCGTCATCGTCCCATACACGTCGATTGACATTTTTAAAATCCTTCATATATTTTGTGCAAAATCTCATGGCCTCTTGCATTGAATATCCCTCAGACATGCTGCCTTCCGGTTTTGCCCTAGTATGAACAATTTTTTTCAAAACCTTCATATATTGTTCTATAGGATACATCCATCTTGTTCTTATCGGGCCACAATGCTTTAGTTCATATTGTAGATGTATCAAAAGATGCATAGAAATGTTAAAGATTGTTGGTGGAAATTCCCGTTCCAATAGACAAAGGACTTCAACAACCTCCTCCCTCAAACTACCAAATTTTGAAGGATCTAATACATGTAAACTCATTCTCTTTAATATTAGGCCCAACCTTATAACTGCCAATCTTGGCCCCTTTGCCAAACTTAATATATTTACCACAATAGGTAAAATATTCTCCATTATGACATGATAGTCATGGGCCTTGAGGCCTTTTAAGCCATTAATGTCAGTTTGGCTTCTAATACTACTACTTGCATATCCAGTGGGAAAGCGAGTCTGAGACATCAACTGTAAGAATTGTGCACGTTGTTCCTTTGTCCAAACATAAGGAGCACTAGGTTTTCTATATTTTTCATCATCATATTTTTCAACCCAAAGATTTTGATGAATCTTTAGTTGTCGAAAGTCTTCACGTGATGAAATAGTATCAAAAGCACCAAAAAGAGTTTCTATAATAGCATAGGCTATATTTTTCTCAGTATGCATAAAGTCAACAGTATGCCTAATGGATACATCCTTAAAGTATGGCAACTTATAGAATATGCACAACCTTTTTACACCGCTTTCATTACATGGATCATATATACTACCAACAATCCCATAATTTTCAAAAAATGACATTCTTTTTTGTCCATTCTCAACAATGTAATAACCTGTTATTAGAAATGGTGCTCCGTGATTCTCTTCTTGACCATTGAGCTGTGTTTTTTGTTGACGATATGGATGATCCATTTTAAGGTAAGCACGATGTCCACAATAAATACACTTACACAAACTTCTTGAGTGCCTCACAAAATCCTTAAAGTTGCAAGGACATCCATGGTATCCATGAACACTGAGAGCAGACAATGTTCCATATGCAAGAAGATCATGAATCGTAAACAATAAGGAAGCTCTTAAAGTGAATTTGATTGAATGACCTTCCCTTAAAGATTGAATTGCTTCAATTCCTTTCCACAATTCCATTAGCTCATCATATAATGGCTTTAGATAAGCATCAATTGTATCTGAAGTCACACTTTTCTTTTGTGGTATAATCAATGATAGCATTAAGAAAAATGGTTTAGTTGCTAACAATGGAGGCAAGTTATAATTTATTAAAAACACTGGCCAAGTTGACCATTTAGTACTTTGATCTGAGAATGGGTTCACCCCATCTAGATCCAAACCCACCCTTATATTACGAGGATCTTGAGAAAAATCAAGCCATCTGTTATCAAATTCCATCCACGTCTTACAATCAGGCACATGTCATTGTTTTCCATCAGTGCTCTTATTTTGGGGATTCCATTGCATAAGTTCAACAATGTCTCTGCACCTATACATTCAGAGTAATCATGGGATTACCAAAAAGTGGTGAAGAACCTTTTTAGGAACCACAATTTATTTCAACCCTTCTCTATACCTCGCTTCATGACATTTCAGACATTCACTCTCACTTGCAAGATTCTTGCAAAATAATACACAACCATTCACACATGTGTGGATATTTTCATACCCTAATCCTGGCTTAGTGATTTCCTTTCTACATTGACTTCGTTTTGTTGGCAATGTGGAGTTAGGTGGTAACAACGAACTTAATAATGCCAATAATTGATCTACACTCTTATTTGTCCAACCAAACACAACTTGCAAGTTAAGAATTTTAAGGATTGTTGTCAAATGACTTAACCTACAATTAGCATACAAAGGATTTGAAGCATCCTCCATCAACTTGGCCCAATCATTGTTTAGAACCTCATTCAACATTCTATCGACTCCAAACCCTTCGTCTAACATTACTGCCTCTTCATCTATGTTTGGTGCCACTTCATCTATGTTTGCTACCTCTTCATCTCTCACACTCTGTCGTTCTATCATATCTTTGTAATAATTGACATTCCAAGGGCTTATACCACTATGCCCATATCTTATAATATGTCGATAAATCTAACTTCTTTTTTTCACCTTTCCACCAAGACAGTCATTACATGGACATGGATATTTGTCCATGTCACTCTCATCAGCTATTCTCTCATCAAATGCATGGTATTTCAACCTTTGACGTTGATCCATCTGTAATGTTCTACACATAGCAACAAAATATTGTAGACTAGGAGACAAAAACTATTTTTTTAATTGAAAGGCATTTCCATAGCAATAGTTATAGGGAGCAAATAAAATAGAGAGTTTAACTAATGAATTGTAAAAAATAGATTTTTGTAGTTTATATTTAAATTGATGATTACATTGCATTGCACATCTTTCAAACTCAAAGCATTACTTCACATTGCATAACTAATAACTAGATGCTGATAGATGACAAAATTTCAATTACAATATAGTTTTTACAAAGTCAACCTAAGCAGTTATACGATTACTTCACATTGTATAACTAATAACTAGGAGCAGCTGTCAATTGCATTTGCTTGTCATGGCATTCCATGAGACCACATTTCTTTGAGGCATTTTTTCAAAAAGTTCATTGCCTTGTCTATGCTACCACATTTTTCATACAATATCTACCAAAGCATTTTATCAAATAGTTCACTGCCTTGCTGCTATGGCTAAAAGCCTAAAATAGGTGATTTCAAAAAAGCTATGGATGCTTGGAGAAAATCTATCAAAGCATAATAGTAAGCAACAAGCTATGGTCTCGTGGCTTTTTTTTTGGAACGAAAATCAACGTGATTTTATTTACATTTTTTTGTAGGTTTTAAATGTATTTTTTTTTGGAAATTTTGCTATTAGAAATGGGGAAAAATCTTTGTGGTCAATTTTGTGCAATTCTTAATTGTAGGATTCTCACAGTTAGTGAAAAAGGTAGTGTTCATGAAGGAATGGAAAATATGCGTAGATCCTTTCAATTATACCCGTACTGTGCAATGGCATTGAATCATTTAGCAAACCATTTTTTCTTCACTGCAGGGCAACATTTTCTTATGGAACAATTGACAAAGATAGCTCTTGTTTCAAATGATCACCCTCTCATGAAATCTCATTCATATTATAATCTTGCACGATCTTATCATAGTAAAGGTTATTATGACACCATTGGCTGCTACTACATGACATCAGTCAAGGAAAGCCAGAGACCACAGGATTTTGTGGATAGGTTCAATTGAAGCTGGGAGATCTTAAGAGTTCTCTCTCAAATTTTGAAAAGGTTTTGGAGGTCCACCTAGAGAACTGTGAGAGATTAAAATTTGTAGGCCATATATATGATCAGCAAGGGCTGGAAGAGAAGGCTTTGGAAATTTTAAGAAAGGCAACTCACATAGATCCACCTGATGCCCATGCATTTATCAAGATGGGTGAGTTATTAATATCGTCAGACCCCAGTGCAACCTTAGATTCTCTTAAGACACCAAAGTATCTTTTGAAGAAGAGTAGAGAAGAAGTACCCATTCAATTTTTAAACAACATTGGGGTTCTTCATTTTGAGTGTGATGAACTAGAGTTGGCTAAACAAACTTTTATGGAGGCATTAGGAAATGATGTTATGCCTCTACATAAATCTTTGTGGTTAGTTTTGTGCATTTTTTACTTGTAGGATTCCACAGTTACTAAAAAAGGTAGTGTTCATGAAGGAATGAAAAAGATGCATAGAGCCTTTGAATTATATCCGTACTCTACAATGGCATTGAATCATTTAGCAAACCTTTTTTTCTTCAGTGCAGGGCAACATTTTCTTATGGAATAGTTGACTAAGACAACTCTTGTTTCAACTGACCACCCTCTCATGAAATCTCATTCATATTATAATCTTGCATGATCTTATCAAAGTAAAGGTGATTATGACACCACTGGTCGCTACTACATGACATCAATCAAGTAAAGCCAAAGGCCACATGATTTTGTGGATAGGTTCAATTGAAGCTGGGAGATCTTAAGAGTTCTCTCTCAAATTTTGAAAAGGTTTTGGAGGTCCACCCTGAGAACTGTGAGAGCTTAAAAGTTGTAGGCCATAGATATGCTCAGCAGGGGCTAGCAGAGAAGGCTTTGGAAATTTTAAGAAAGGCAACTCGCATAGATCCACCTGATGCCCATGCATTTATCAAGATGGGTGAGTTATTAATATCGTCAGACCCCAGTGCAACCTTAGATTCTCTTAAGACACAAAAGTATCTTATGAAGAAGAGCAGAGAAGAAGTACCCATTCAATTGTTAAACAACATTGGTGTTCTTCATTTTGAGAGTGATCAACTAGAGTTGTCTCAACAAAATTTTATGGAGGCATTAGGAAATGATGTTCTGCCTCTACATAAATATTTGTGGTTAGTTTTGTGCATTTTTTACTTGTAGGATTCTCACAGTTAGTGAAAAAGGTAGTAATCATGAAAGAATGGAAAAGATGCATAGAGCCTTTGAATTATACCCGTAATTTGCAATGGCATTGAATCATTTAGAAAACCATTTTTTCTTCACTATAGGGCAACATTTTCTTGTGTAAACAGTTGACTAAGACATCTCTTGTTTCAAATGACCACCCTCTCATGAAATCTCATTCATATTATAATCTTGCATGATCTTATCAAAGTAAAGGTGATTATGACACCACTAGCCGCTACTACATGACATCATTCAAGGAAAGCTAGAGGCCAAAGGATTTTGTGGATAGGTTCAATTGAAGCTGGGAGATCCTAAGAGTTCTCTCTCAAATTTTGAAAAGGTTTTAGAGGTCCACCCTGAGAAATGTGAGAGCTTAAAAGCTATAGGCCATATATATGCTCAACAAGGGCAGGCATAGAAGGATTTGGAAATTTTAAGAAAGGCAACTCGCATAGATCCACATGATGCCCATGTATTTATCAAGATGGGTGAGTTATTAATATCATCAGACCCTAGTGCAGCCTTAGATTCTCAAGACGCAAAAGTCTCTTCTGAAGAAGAGCAGAGAAGAAGTACCCATTTAATTTTTAAACAACATTGAGGTTCTTCATTTTGAGCATGATAAACTAGAGTTGGCTCAACAAAATTTTATGGAGCCATTAGGAAATGATGTTTTGCCTCTACATAAATCTCTATGGTCAGTTTTATGCATTTTTTACTTGTAGGATTCTCACAGTTAGTGAAAAAGGTAGTGTTCATGAAGGAATGGAAAAGATGCGTAGAGCCTTTGAATTATACTTATACTCTGCAATGCCATTGAATCATTTAGCAAACTATTTTTTCTTCACTGTAGAGCAACATTTTCTTGTGGAACAGTTGACTGAGACAACTCTTGTTTCAAATGACCACCCTCTCATGAAATCTCATTCATATTATAATCTTGCATGATCTTATCATAGTTGATGAGCCCATAATATGGCTATAATTTGGATGTCATGATTTCAAATTTAGAAACTCTTGTTCTCTTTTTATGAATGTTTAAACTCTATGGTTACAAACTTTTAATGTTTATGGGTAGTATTTGATGATAATAAATCCTATACTTTTGATGCATAAATACCTTAGCCTATCTATAATCATAGCCCTGTTTTGACTTCCCAATTGACTGGTGTGATGAATGTAGTGTTTGAATAAGTAAGATGAATTGAATGCATGTGATTAATGAAGAATACCTTGCTATTATGAGTGCATGCATTCTTGTGCCTCTGTTGCCATGTGTTCTATAGGTTGTTGGAGTTGATATGAACAAGTCAATACACAACAGAACTCGTGGGAAAAGGCCGTCTTCAGCGCACCAGCGAAGGAGTCGTTCAAAGCACGGATTCTTTTGTCCGAGTCTTTGGGAAAGAACCAAATGAATCATCGATCTAGGAAGGAGTGGAGCTCTAGATTTCCTCTGAGACAGTTGAGCGGATAGACTCGCATTTATGAAGTCTGTTCCTCCGTCTCAAGTGGCATTTATACCCGCGGCTTCCTCTGTTAGTTGATTAGTTAGTTAGTCATTTTTCTTTAAATAAAGGTTCCTCCTGCGCGAGTGAACAAGGTTGATCAAAAGAGAGTTTAGACTAGAGCATAGAGATACAATAGATTATAATTGTTTACCGTTATAATGAAGAACAAAGCTTTGCATTAAGTTTCTTACAAGCAACAACCATGTATGAGATTCAGAAGTATGAATAAAAACTGATGAAGTTTTGAGTTCTATTCCTGCGTAATTGGTTGATGCTTGCTAAGGGGGCCCACTTAGTGAGTATCTGTAGTTAACTATTTTCTTTCTATTATTTATTTGTTAGAATTCCATTTCCATAAGCTTTGATGCAAACTCAGTCTTAAACTGTTCCTGCAGCATAAGGAATCCATCCCTGTGTCTGTTCCTGCAGCATAAGGCCAGTTCATGGTTTTTGTTTCCAGTAATTGTTATTATTATTCCTGCTTTAGTTAAGTGATTTTTAAGTTAGTAAGAATTTACTTCATGTCCCTGCATTAGAATTAGAATTCCTTTCGAGCATTTACTTCTAGAAAGTTATGGCTAAAACCGGTTCTTAGTGCACATACAGTGCCGCTCCATTTCAAGTATACGTTTCCTGGTTTGACAAATAAATGAACGACCATAAGAAGATGTTAGTCACCTGCTGGAATGTCCAATTCCCAGGTTAGGATTTACCGCAACTTCTATATCCTTTTATGGGCGTGACCAATAGTAAAGGTGATTATGACACCATTGGCCACTACTACATGACATCAATCAGGGAAATCCAAAGGCCACAAGATTTTGTGGATAGGTTTAATTGAAGCTGGGAGATCTTAAGAGTTCTCTCTCAAATTTTGAAAAGGTTTTGGAGGTCCACCTTGAGAACTGTGAGAGCTTAAAAGCTGTAGGCCATATATATCCTCAAAAAGGGTTGGCAGAGAAGGCATTGGAAATTTTAAGAAAGGAAACTCGCATAGATCCACTTGATGCCCATGCATTTATCAAGATGGGTAAGTTATTAATATCGTCAGAACCCAGTGCAACCTTAGATTCTCTTAAGATGCCAAAGTCTCTTCTATAGAAGAGCAGAGAAGAAGTACCCATTCACTTGTTAAACAACATTGGGGTTCTTCATTTTGAGCATGGTGAACTAGAGTTGGCTCAACAAAATTTTATGGAGGCATTAGGAGATGGCATTTGGGTTGAATTCATAAATAAAATCCCTAGTGCTAATTCTATAGTTTTTCCTGTGCTCTTTAAGGATATGAAATTCTTCCATCGACTAGAAGAAGGTGGTGTTTCACTTGAGTTACCATGGGATAAAGTCGCAACACTATTTAATCTTGCTAGGTTGTTGAACAACTACATGATACTGAAAAATAAAATCTTTTATACAGGCTAATATTGTTCAAGTTTCTTGATTATGTGGATACATATCTATGTCTTGCAGCCATGGCTCAAGCTCGAAATGAGATCTAACTAAGCCTAGAATTGATTGGGGATGCACTTAAGGTGGATAAAAACTCATCAAATGCTTTATCTATGGAAAAATGGAACTGAAAACAAATGACTGGCTTAAAGCAAATAAACAATTAAAGTTGTACAAAGTGAATAAGATGCAAATAATTCTTATGTTGACATTTCACTTGGAAATTGGAATTATTTGCAGCTTTACGTAATGAGAGGAGGGATCCAAAGGTGGAGGAACAATATCTTGAGAAGGCTAGAGATCTATATTGTAAAGTGTTGGCACAAAGACCAGGAAATGTTTATGCTACAAATGAGGCAACCATTGTGCTAGCTGAAAGGGGTCAATTTGATATTGCAAAGGAAAGTTTTACATAGCTACAAGAAGCTGCAACAAGAAACATCTTTGTTCAGATCCCTAATGTGTGGGTAAATCTAGCACATGTTTAATTTGCACAAGGATAGTTTGTGCTTGCAGTGAAAATGTATGAAAAATGTTTGAGGAAATTCTAATTTGGCACTGACACCCAAATTTTATTATATTTATCTCGAGCACATTATGAAGCAAAACAATGGCAAGATTGTAAAAAAACATTATTAAGAGTAGTAGAACATTAAGAGCAGTAGATTTTAATGAGCATTTCAAATTTGTGTTTAATGTAATGAGGGTTTTGAATTACCTCTTAATTCACTGTAGAGGGTGTCCCCAAATCTGATTTCGCTACAAAGGGCCTTGGCGAATTCAAATTCATTGCAGCAAACTCCGAATTCCTTGCCCTTTTCCACCTTTTCAAAAGTCTCCAGGTCCTCTCTGAATCCTTATCACCCATGCAAGTAGCTGGTATAATTGATCAAAACACCTCATGCCAAACTAACGAATGAAGCGAGGTCTTCAATGAATGAACAAAGAGAGGTCAAGTGAGACGAATGAATCTTCAATGAATGTGAATAATCATGCCAATACATCACACCAATAATTGGCAAATTGTTTTTAAAAAAATTTGTCCACTTTGGATTTGACGACTAACTATTTAGTCATTTTATTTCTCTGACTAAATAATTTTTTAGTCAATGACCAGGTTAGTCATTTATTTACTCATTTATAGCTGAGTTGCAAAAAATGAGTAGAATTTAGTCATTTTTATTTGTTGTGACTAAAAGTTTTTTTCACCTAGTCATATATTTGCCAAATTCTACTACTGAGAGGTTGTAGAGGATGGTGCAGGTGGAATTTGGTGGTGGTGTTCATTTGTGGTGTGTCAAATCCCACGAGAGATTGGCAGAAAGGAAAGATGAAGGAAGGAAGAGATAAGAAATTTCAGAGCAGGGTGAAGAAGAAGAAACATGTAGATAAGGAAGAAGGATGGATTAAAGGCAAACACTTGATCTTCAAATGTTCATGAGTTTCAACTCATGGAAAATTTCACTTACCCTGGATGTTTTATGTAGGAGCATCCAGGTGCACGAACAATCCTGCACCACACAAAAAAGAATTTCATTTTATTTTGTTGTAAATTTTTTATTTTGGTCTTATAGGCATGATTTCGGGGCACTTTTCCCACATTTCCAATATGTTGAAAATTAAATTCTAAAACCTATTGGATAGGTGACACCAAAGGCTTTATTTTCATGTATTTTATGGCTTATAAATTAAATATGTGTCCACCAAATTGGATGAGGAAAAATTCCAACGCCCAGGATAGAGGAGGTTAATTTCGACATCCTGTAACTCCTCTTGAAATTCAAAATTTTCATCAATTAATGAGGATATGGAATCTAGATGCCAAGAGGAAAATATAGTGGGAAGAAGTGGTAAAAGACACATTTGGCAAGGAATTTAAAATGTTGGTCAAGAATTGAATGGGGAGAATATGGCAACGCCCAAGAAGGTGAAAGAGAAAAAAATTGCAACTGAGGGAAGAGAAGTAGATGCCCAATAGGATAAAAGAGGAACAACAAGAAGAGAATGTGAAAAATCAAGAGTTTTGAAGAAAAATATTACCTGCGAAGCTTGGCTAGGATGTCCAAGAGTGTAGCATTAGAATTTTATGGCTACCTATGCTATTGTTGGTGGCTAGTTTGATAGAGCAACGAAGAAGATGCAACTGTGGAGATTGAGATGGCAGTGATAGAGCTTGAGGATGTTGCAACAAATAAAGAGGATAAAAATGATGTGTTATCACAGATTTTGGTGGTAGAAGAAGAGTGGTTTGATAAGCTTGCTGATGGAGGAAAGAAGATAAATGTTCCAGCGAAGGACTAAGAAGATGATGTTGGATCAACAAAGAAGGATGATGTAAATTTTGATTTTAAATTTAAAAATGATGATTATTTAGCTTCTACAAAAGAGATTACAGTTATAGAAGATGAAGTTGTAGTTGAAGATTGGTATGTGGATGTTGTATGTTTGTGTATAGAGGTTGTAGAGGATGGTGTAGGTGGAATTTTGTGGTGGTGGTCAGTTTGTGGTGGGTCAAATCCCATGAGAGATTGGCAGAGAGGAAAGATGAAGGAAGAGATAGGAAATTTTAGAGCAGGGCGAAGAAGAAGAAATAGGTAGATAAGGAAGAAGCATGGATTAAAGGAAAACACATGATCTTCAAATGTTCATGAGTTTCAACTCATGGAACATTTCACTTACCTTGGGTGTATGCAGGAGCATTCAAGTGCACGAGCAATCTTGCACCACACAAAAAAGAATTGTATTTGATTTGATTTGATTTTGTTGTGAATTTTTATTTTGGTCTTATAGGCATGATTTCAAGGCACTTTTCACACATTTTAAAAATTAAATTTTAATACCTATTGGATAGGTGACACCAAAGGCTTGATTTTCATGTGTTTTATGGCTCATAAATTAAATATTTATCCATCAAATTGGAGGAGGAAAAATTCCAACGCCCAAGATAGATGAGGCTAATTTTGACATCCTATAACTCCTCTTGAAATTCAAAATTTTCATCAATTAATGAGGATAGAGAATGTGGATGCCATGAGGAAAAGGTAGTTAAATGAAGTGGTAAAAGACACATTTGGAAAATAATTTAAAAATGCTGGTCAAGAATTGAATGGGGAGAATATGGCAACACCCAAGAAGGTGAAAGAGAAAAAATTGCAGCTGAGGGAAGAGAAGTAGAGGCCCAGTAGGAGAAAAGAGGGAAAACAAGAATAAAATGAGAAAAATCAAGGGTTTGAAGAAAAAATTACACGTGAAGCTTGGGTGGGATGTCCAAGAGCATAGCATTAGAATTTCATGGTTGTCTATGCTGTTGTTGGTGGCTGGTTTGAAGATTCTTGAAGCTGATTTGAAGTTGTTAATTGTAAAATCTTGCCTGTAACAATGTTCTAGATTTTTAGTTTATTTTTGAAAGCTGTTGTTGTAGAATTTGAGTGTTTGACAATAAAATCAACATTGTTTAAAATATATCATTTAATGTGCTAGAAAATCATGAGTCTTGAGCTCTCAATACATTTCAAAGTTAATTTTCTTGTTTGTGTGTGTGTGGGCTGCAAAAATTGACAATCCCATAGGATTCTCGATTGTGTTACTGCATAAAAAATGGAATTATATGTAATTATTCAAATTGTTCAACATCATTCACTTTGACCATGAGCTACTTAATTTTGGCATATATAAAGCAAGCTAGAGAATATGTGATACATGAAGTGGATTATATACTTTGAGTAGTTTCATCAAATGATCAGACAAAATAAAGATAAGTATAATAAGGTATTTGAATGACTCAACTAGCTACTAGTCCATGCACTCATCACAATGCTAGATCCATGTAGCCACAATTTTTTTAACTAGGAAAACATTTAACTACTAAACATAAATTTCATGTAGGCATACGCCATGTTAGCACAAGATGAACAGGTCGGTGAAATATACATATTTGACAATCTTGGCTACCTTTATATTTTAGAAGGTGTGCCTCACCAAAGATTCATTTAGGAGATGTAGTATGCTAAAATAGTTAGACACTTTAACATTACCAGGTCATTGGTAGCACTTCAACAAAGTCTATTGGTATCATAGCATGTAAACATCAAATTCCATGTTAATTCTTGCATTTCCCATTACATTGTTAGGTTTATGAATAGGAAGATTTATCTTTAAACTCTTATATTAGTACCAACATGATCTTAGGATTAAATCAAAATGAATGTCTTAAGAATTCTATTAATAATATAACAACATAGATTTATTGAGTAAGCTATCAATGAAAAAGAATTGATATTGTACAATGTTCATCATGGTATATAGATTCTCAAATATCATCATCATGATTTCATGTAAGAAAAGAATCACCACCCCAAATGTCACATGCATTTTACTCACTCATATACAAATCTATTTTAATTTTCTAACTTCCATTATATTTGATCATGTAATCTATAGTTTGTTAATAATTTTCATAAATTTTGTGGACACTATCAAATACATAATTAAATATTAGTCCACAACTTTTTATTTGTAGACAAGTGACCAAACATAGGTATTCAACCATACACTTGCGAATCTATTACACATCTACAACAATGTGCACCTATAAACATGGGATGATAATCTACTCTACATCCAACATGTCTAAAATAAATCTCTATATAGATCTATGGGGAAAATACCATTCCAAACATGTCTTAGGTTTCATCCAATGACACCCTTAATATGTTTTATCACACATGATCATCCACATAAGAGTTGCATTCATAAGAATGAGAGGTAAAAAAGGCACAATTTTTTTTGTAACACATTCAGAATGTACACCAATAGGTCTAGAAAACACTCTTGTTCCAACAACAAAAAATAAAAGAGAACCGTGATGTGCACTACACACCTCATTCATTTTAGGTCAATGGCAAAGTCTAGTCACACCTTGAATAGGAATACCTCAAGTGTCCACACTAGAAAATGAAACCTTTATACTAAGGCCCATACACCATTCTATGCATTAGTGAAAGGAAGCTAGGATTATATAAACACTCCCTAATTTAATTCATGGGAGGAGAATACACAAAATGTGATCTAATTTCATGAAATAAATAGCGTAGAGATAGTACATTCCCACAACATAAAAATTTATCCCATAAACCCTTTTAGGAGAACACCTAGTATCAAAAGGGATAATGTCTTTTTTATTATTAGTAATAATACGACTACAAAGCAATATAAGAAAATATACCCTCATGTATTACCAACTATGCTCAAAGAATTTTTGTCAGCATTGTTAGTTAATGGATTATGCACTATTTGAAATTCTCAATTTTTCTCTATTGCCCGATGATAGGAAATATGTTCTTTTTGAATTTTAAAACTTTAATATGGGTATGCATTTAACTAGAAAGCAGGAAAGGCCAAAATACTAGAATTAACAAAGATTTATAAAGTGTTACTATTGAATCCTCATTGACTAAGATTTCACTTGAGAAAATAATCATAACACAAACTAATTGCATTCCACCAAACATAACAAACTTATTAATCAAATATAATTCTAAACTCAAACAAATCAAATGCCAAAAATGATTTTCTCACTCACACAAAAATTCAATAATCAACAAAATCAATCACAACACATAAATTATAATAGATTTAATTCATTCCTTGACCCAAAATTGTAGGATCATATACATACAACCTTCAAGTTCAAGTTATATTCTATCTATTTCATTTCAAAAATTACTTAGAGAGTTCTTTTTGGTGACATCGTAACTTATATAATTCATAAGTATAACTGCTTCTTGAAAGTAACCAAAAAGGAGAAGTTAAGATACCCTTAAATTTATCAAGGCTTTAACATTCTTTTACAAAATCAAACCAATAAAATCAAGAGGTACTACTAAGGTGGCACACTATCAATGTTCCCTTCTTGTGATGACTGAGTAGCTTGCGTGGTGATTTTGGCCTTGTATGTGTGAAATTATTTGATTACAAGAGGCATCTGACTATGTTGAGGAATAATTACATTTTTAGTTCTTAGTTTCCACAAAGCTTTATTCCTCAAGCCAATTCTACTTTGCTAGAGAATTTCATCACATGTTCAAGGAATTGGGATAAAGAGAAGTCAATACTACTTAATCTCCTCATGCTTAATCATCTTCTCTTTGGAGTTGAATACCTATGCACAAAAGGTTGTTCTGAATGCCGACTTTCATTTGATTACATTACTTAAGCAATTTTATTTGCTCTAATATGTTTTGTTTCATAAATGAAAGGTTCTTTTCAACACTTTTCTTTCACATAAAGCATCTACCATCCTCATTTTTTGTTACAATTTTCTCAAGTACTAGTTTATCTGACCCCATATCGATCATTTCCTTGAGGTCATTGTCACTCTTCAACCAAATGGACTCCTCGAGTTTGGTGGAAATGATTTCATTGTCAATTTTTTTTTTTATAAATTCAATATCTTCACATATCTTCTTCATGTCTATGATGAAATTTATACCCCTTTCCAAGATATCCTTTGTCCAATCTTCTATAACCTCATAAGATTTGTAAACATGAAAATTTCTAACCATATCCTTCCCAACAGATGAATTTGGGTCAAAAGGAGCGCTCAGTTGAATGATTGGTTGAGGAGAAGGATAAAATGATCTCAGGAAATCAATTAGGATCTTTACCTGATGCTTCAATTCATTTTTGGGTTGTTTATCTCTAGCTGCCCTCTCTACAAGTTTGGCAGTTGTCACCTGAAAATTGTGGATATCCCAGTCTCTGGTAGAAGGTCCCAAGTTAATTTTAGTGATGTTCAAATCACTAACAGTTTCTTGCCCTGCATTATTTTGTGTAGAAGGATGTGCTACTTCCACATACATATTTCCTATTTTGGTGTCTTCCATCAGTCTAGAAGTATTTTTTAGCTTCTTAGTTTTTGGAGATCTTTGAAGTAGTTGGCCAACAACATCCTTATTAGGGAGACTTAACTGAATTTTTTTCCTCTTTTTAGAGGGGGTCAACTCTAACTAGGAAGTGGGAGTAGGGGTTGTCATAGATTTGGTACTGAGGGATGTAAATTGCAAAGCTCTCCTAAGAGGAGTATTAGAGATCTGCATTTTAGGGGAAGAAGGTGGACTAGGGCATACCCTTGATGGTGAAACTTGAGGTGTATTTGATGGAGGAGAATTAGGAGAAGCACAAGAAGAAGAGGAACCACTTAATTGGGATGAAGAGGAAGGCACATCTACAAATTCTTCTTTTATTATTTGTTCCTCCTATTCTTTTTAAGTCTTCCTCTGAGCAATGTCTTCACAAGTCCTCTCAGGGATTCCTTTCTCTGGAAGATCTTCATCACCATCCCCTTGTCCCATTGATTTTTTTTGTTGAGTAGAGGAAGATGGTTGAGAAGATGATTATTCTTGACTCCTTCCTTCTTGACTTTGAGTATCCAAAGACTTTGTAGGTACTATGGTAGCTTTTTTCTTAGTCTTTTTGGCTACCCAATCTTGAGTTCTTTTAATTACCATTGTGGTTTTGGCATCAATAATTTTAACTTCCTTAACACTTCAATCAATTAACATAATTGGTTGTGTTTTTACATGATTAATGAAAATTGGATCCACCAAATTTGATTCATCATCTTCAATATTTGAGACATCCCAATTCAACCTAAAAGTTACAATTTGTCTCAAGGATAGCTTCATCCAACTTTTTCTTTAGACTTCATATTCATCTACACAATCTACCCAATAGTCTTCCAAATGTGGAATGTGGTAGAAACTTGGCCCTAGATACAAATTATCCTTAATGAAATTTTTATTCTCAAAGGGAAATATCCTTTTGTAAAATTACATAGAGAACTTTAAGTACTTCTCAATATTGAGAGCATTATATATAGATTTGCACGAATAATAACCAAGACCAATAGGGAATTGGATACCTGCCTTTTTTCTTTCTTGTCACCTTTTATTTACCTCATCCACCTGCCTACATACTTCAATAAGAACAAATTTGTCTTCCATATACTTAGGCAACTTATAGGGGAGTCCATCAAATCCTCCAATTATGATGTATGTGAACCTCTGAAACTATATAAAATGGCTACCATATGTATTAATTGGCTTAATAGACTGAAAAAATCCTCAAACCCATATCTCCTTGGATTTATCTCACCATCCTCATAGTAAATGCATCATTTACTCTTATAAAACTCCCAAAAATCCTTTCTAATTGGAGTTGAGTATAGTAACCATAGACCTAAATAGTTTCACCATGAACCTCAATTGGTCGCAAACCTAGTCAGGGTATTTTACATGCAATAGCATAGAATAAATAAGAGGAAATATAGAAGGACATGTTGAATTGAAACTAGATTATCATCAAGTGCATCTGGTTACTAATAAGTTGATCCCAGTCAAGTTAACAATAAAACCTTAGAGAATCTCGTATTAAATATTATGGAGCTCTACTGAATTTGAACCTAGGAGCATCATTAGTCTGCTTGGTTGGATTATGTGTCCTCTACATTATCCTTTTTATTTGAAAAAAACATTTTTGATACATAAATGATATTTTTTACTTTAGTGTAACCGATTCCTTTACGTAATCAACTCACTAAAGTGGAAAAAATGTAGCGTCAGAAATTACATACTTATGCAATTTCACACTAACATGGAAAACCCATCTAGATTTGAGGGATGATGATAAAATTTATATCTAGATTTCAAAGATTTAATCTCATGACTGATAAATACAAATTATTACCACTTTAAAATTTTAAAATCAACAAAATTCTTCTAGACTACAATATTACGTGTAAACACCCACACGATGCGTCAACATCTATTGAATTTTTGAGATTCAAAAGAATGTTTGTTTATGACAAGTGTTGTAACAAAAAAACAAAAAATTAATGGTCTCTTTCGCTCATTCGACAAAAAAAAACACTCATCCTTCTCATTCCAAAGGATATTTTTCATGAAAGTAAGCAAAGAAACACACAAGATCTCTGCCTAAGGAAACTCTGCTAAAATATTTCTGACCATTGTAGCTCTTACACAATAAAATTTCAATCTATTGTGATACCATCATTTATTGCAACATAAGATTTCTCCATTGGCTTCACATTACTACATTAGTTGAAATAATGAGGGAGGAAGGCCAAAGTTGTGGTAATACTCCCAATTTATCTATTTTTTTGTAATAATATAATAAATATTTGAATATTTTATATTGGTTTATCATCTATTGTTTAGAAAATCTTATGATGCTCTTCCCGATAGACTGGGGTTGACACAATATTTATAGTTTTATCTTTGTATCTCACATTACTACATTAATTGAAATATTGAGGGAGGAAGGCCAAAGTTATGGTAGTAATCTCAATTTATCTACTATTTTGCAATAATATAATAAATCTTTGAATCTTTTATATTGGTTTATCATCTATTGTTTACAAAATCTCACGATGCTCTTCCCCATAGACCAAGGTTGACACAATATTTATATTTTATCTTTGTATCTCTACTTTTAGATTCTTAATATTGCTAGGATTTTAAAATTATTCATTTATCATTTTATTATCTTTTATCTTTGGTTGTCCATGGAGGTGCAAACACAAAGACATGGGTTTGACTAAGGCAAGCCCCAAAAAACAACTCCCAACATTTTTTTGTTCTTCATGTGTGCAAGTTTTGTACACTATAACAACATAAATTTACATTCTGGGAGTCTATGGATCTATTGTGTTAGGATGACATTGCAGTGCACTATAGTCCATGCTGGGTGCTGGTGTCCAAGGTCAAGATTCTCCTCATTTGGTGCCAAGTGCCTCTCTATCTATATTTTCATTCCTGGCAGTATTTAGATTTTTATCTACTCTAGATTTAAGCATATTTTATATTTTGTCTCTAGATGATAGTATACATTGTTATTCTTCTAGTATAAATCATTTTTGTTATACTTTTTAGTGAGTCCTTTTAGTTCTATTTTAGGTATAATAGTTTGATTTAAATCATTTGAGTGTAGTGTTGAATTTTTTTATTTATAGTTTTGTTTCCTTTGAGTAGTAAATTTCATCCCTTACAACACCTTAATGGAGATTCCATTGAAGACAACACCTTTAAACCCTATGCATAAGCTAGGATCTATGCAAAAAAATGAGAAGATGAATGAAATTATAGAGCATTAAATAATTTAACTTACAAATCCATGATAAACCCATACATTTCTTCCAAAGGTTGTACAAAGATTTTACAATCATTTGGTTGGGTAACTAATAAAAAATTGTTGGAAGAATGAAGAAGATTACATCCCTTGATACAATTTTGTTGTCATTGATGTCATCAAAACATATGTGTTGCAAACTACATCCAATATTTTGAACCGGTAATACAGAATAATCCTTTGGTATTTTGCTCCGGATTTCCTCTCTGGTAATTGTTGTTATCTCAGATTTTGGGAAATGGTATGTGATTAGTAAAAGCTTGCATGGATAGGATTTCGTGCGTGCAGGTGCTCGTGTTCACCTCCAGTATCATTTTTGTTGATTACAATTTTGTCATTAGGTCTATTGCTGGCCGACCTAATGAGCGGGTGAAAAAGAAATGGATTAAATTTTGTGTGTAATCCATGTCGACATATTGTTGCGTGCCACATGGTTGAGGAATTTTTTGTGTTCTTAGAGCCGATCTGATTGATTAACTTATGGACAATTGAATATATATATATATATAAGATTTTTTGAAGATATGAGATGTGTGTATGCAAGGATATGCGAGCGAAGAATGCGAAGTGTAATCTGCTAGCATGCAAATTTATTATGCTACAAGGAACTGAATCTGCACTAGTGGTGTACTCTTAACAATTCATTTCTGGTGGTTATCCATTATGTTACTTCAATTTTTGTAGGTAGTGAGCCTCTATTTTGGACATTGAAACCCGACAGTAAGCCACCCCTTTTGTAATATCTTATAACCGGTTATACTATATTGTGAGTTAATCCTCATCGTGGTTTTTCCCATTCTGGGTTTTCCATGTAAAAATCTTGGTGTCTCCTATGTTATGTGCTTAATGTTCAGTTAATGTTTCTGCTTGTTTTGATTATCATATGCATTGGATTACTTGGATGGTATTTGTTCAATAAGTTTAAGAATATACTGATTCACCCCCCCTCTCAGTATATTGGATATTTAACAATTGGTATTAGAGCTTGGTTCCTCTAGAGAAGTCTAACAACTTGAGAGAGATCTTGGAGATTGAACAAATGGCTGATAATGCAGAACTCTAGACTACCCTAGATGATCTTGACAAAGCTGAAAGTGAGAATAAAGATTTCAAAGAAAATCTTGATGAAGTGAATGAATGTGTTTGGAAGTTGAAGGAGCAATTAAAGAAATTCAAAGAGAGACATAGAGAAGTCAGTGATCAACTGAAGCAAGCAAATGAAGACATTACCAGAATGAAGTTGCAAGTCGAAGAAAAGAAAAGAATTGAATATTGTTTGAATACAAAAATGAAGGACAAGTCTGATGAATGTTCTAGGCTTGAGCAAGAAGTGGTGAATCTAAGAGCAGAACTGGAAAAATAATTTTTTTGTGAGGATAGTTTCAAATCAAGCTCCACCAGGCTTGATGAATTGATTGCAAGACAAAAACCTTCTAAAGATAAAGGTAGATTGGGATTAGATATAGGTGAAAGCTCTAAAGCTATAAATGATCAAAAGTCTCAAGGAAAAGGGAAGCAAAAAGGAAATTCAGGTTGGAAACCACCTGTCAGACAACCAAATGCACAAAGATACCCATCTTTCAATGACACTTGTTTTTCATGTAAGAAGGTTGGTCATAAGGAAATTGAATGTAGAAGTAGGATGAATGATTTATCCGGTTCTTTCCCCGGACAATGCTATGCCTATAATAAGTTTAGACATAGAGCTAATGGATGCAAAACTCTGATGATGAACCAATTTAATGGAGGTAGAGTAAATCAATCCTTTGCTGGTTATTTCTATAATTGCAATAAATATGGGCATAAGGCGAATTAGTGAAAATATTGGATTAATGGAAATCAATCAAACCAAAGAAAAGTTGTCTTCTATAACTGCAACAAACCAAGATATATTTCAAAAGTATGCAGAAGTAAGAAGGGAAATCAATCTGCTCCAGAAAAGAAGAATGAACCTATGAAGAATGTTGACAAAGAGGAAGTAAATCAAGAAATGAGTAAGATATGGAAGAAGAAAGAGGATTCAAAATCTTCTGATGCATCTATGCCCTCTGGTGGTGTAGATAATTCCTTCGGGAACTAGACCTAGCATGGTCTTAGGGGGAGATTTAGTAGAAAATCTCTCGAATCCGTTGATTTCGAGCGTGTCAGTCCTTGGCATGAGGTGATTTATGCGAAGTGATTAGGCAATGTTTTTGAAAAAGACATCGAAAGAAAAGATGCAGGTATGCTCGCTTGCGGAGCATATTAGGGATTTTCAGTGTAGATGAAAGGTTTTGTCAACTTTTCGAATTCCAAGTGCATTAAATGCGAATTAGGGAATCACATTAATCTATAAAGCAAAATTATGAAGGCGTTTTGATCAATTGAACAATCGAAGAAGGCAAAGAGCGACTTAGAGAATTTTGGAGTGAATTGTTGTGCGACTGGTGCAAACCCTAGTTTCGACGATTTGCGAAGAAAAAGGTATTTTCTTTCAAATTTGTGCTTCTGTGAGCTTGTGAAAATTTGGTGTGAATATTTTAAGAAGCTTGGCATATAGAAAATGGTGACTCCTATGGTTGTAAATGCAAAAGAAATACCTAGACCCTCATACAGAAAATACTCGATGAAAGTGTTTGAGGATGACCCTATGGGCGCTTTCTCTTCAGTTCCCCATGGCATCATGCCGACTGAAGATACAAGAATGTACATTAGGGTAAAGACAGAGGAATTCAATCACATCAAACTGATTGATATATGGATTAATGATCTCATTGGAGATGATTTCTTGATAAAGCCTGAATACTTGAATCTTGTGACGATGAAATTGGATTGTTGGAACAACTTCCCAAAATTTAGTTCCATAGTGGATGATTCATATGTAAAACCGGTCCTAAGCAGAATACATGATCAATTCTTATGGACCCATGATCTGCATTTAATAACAAAGGAAGCGATCAAAGCTATCACCAAACTATGTGATTCTGGATCAGTACTAGTATTGAAAGTTGTGAAGAATAATATAGTAACAAGTCTCACTAGTGCAACCTACGACAAGAGGGCTCTTTCTACAAAGCCTATCACAAATCTAGCTGTGAAGTATGCATCAATAATGATTGGCCACAAAATCTACTTCACTAACAGAGAGAACTTTGTGTCTACCACATCAATTTTTACTGGCTATGATATGTTTATAAATGGTGTGAATTATGATCTGTGTGAGATTCTTAGGCAACAACTACTTGAGAACCTAAGGATGTCAAAGGAGAAAAAAGTATCCCTTCAAGTTTGGTTCTCTAATTGTGTGTTTATTATTCTATTTTCTCAGAATGCTTCTAGGAAAATCTGGAACCGTGTATTGGGACCCATCTCGACCAGTTGCCCATCAGATTTTTGAGCACATGAATAAGTTGGGTGATATAGATAATGTATTAAATTCCATGATGACATTCTTATCTATTTTCAAGAAGAATATGAATGAACGAGACAAGATTCTAAGGAAGATTGTTGAAAAATACAAGAATGATATTATATTCCATGTGTCCTCTAATGAATGCATGATTGAAGTGGTTGAATCCTAGACCATCTAGATTCAGCCTTTGGGTTATGAATTCTTAGAAGAAGATACTGAAGGATATGTGCAACTTTTATTGAAGAGTCTGAAGGATCCGAATGAATCTCGGATTGGGACTTATGCAAAAAAATCTATGGAAGTGCATTTGGAACATAACAAAGCTAAAACTCAGAAAAATGTAAAAGAAATGCTAAAGAAATCTGGTTTCACTGATGAGGAGTTAGCTCTAGGAAGAGCTCTTGGAAGGCATAAATTTGAAGAGTCTCCTAGTGTAAGAAGATCCGGTAGGATCCCTTCCTCTACACCAACCTCTAGATCTGTTGCAATGAAGATTGAGTCCAACACTGCTGATAAAGGCAAAGGCCTCACCCCTTCCGATCCCACTACCAAATTGGGAAAGAGAAAATGTTTTCCTCTGATAGCCCCTACTAAGCGAGGAAGAAAAGAAAAAGACACTAGGGAGAAGAACATGAGCATTGTGAATAATCAGGAGGAAGAAGAAGACCTTGCTACAAAGCTATCAAGGAAAAGAAGGGTAAGTGTCTCCTCTGATGAAGGTGCATCACAAGAACCTAGTGTTGGATCAAAGAAAGTGCACTATGTATCATCCTTAGAGGATGTTGATGAGTAGGATGCAAGTGATGTTGAAGCTGATACAAAGAAAGCCAGAGTTGAAGAAGTCTCAGTGGAATAGGGAGAACAAAATACCTCTTTGGTAAGACTTGGTTCCCCTTTAAAATTGGATGTTCTGGTAAATAATATGATAAATCATGATAATACGGTGAAGACCACATCAGAAGTGTATGATTCTTTAGGAGAATAGGATAAAGAAACAATAATTCTAGCCATCATAAAATATGTTATTATTTTGGAAGCTAAATGGGATAACATTAGATGTGATGCTTTTGAAAGTTTGTGGGAAATGCTGATGAAAAGAAGAGCAGAGGCAGTTGAGTTAGAAGAAAGAAAAAGAAATAAAGTATACAAAGAAACTGCATCCTCCCTATCTCCGAATAATTTACAATCTTTGAAGAAAATTTGTGCTAATATGTTCAGAGTAAAGAGAAGGGTTAACACTTTGATGACAAAGGACAAGAAAGAAATCAGAGGAATAAGGAAAGAAAGGATAAACACTATCAAGAGTACAACAAAAAAATATGGAATGATCGGTGCATCTGGTTCAACACCTGAACCTAGCAAAGAAATTGTTGTAGAAGTTGTAAAAGAACTCCCTTTTGGTGTTGCTAATGAGGATGTGCCTTTGGAAATAAATGACTCGACTAACCTTCCAGAAATAGGTACTACATAAGTTCTACCAGAAGTCAATGTTGTTAATGAGAATCTAGAAAATAAAAAGCAATAGAAGAAAATGTTGAAGCAAAAGTTCATGTTGCTACCCCTTCGGTTTACCCAAAAATAGAAAATAGAAATGAGGAAGAAGGAGAGAAGAAGGAAGATGAAAAGGAAGAAGAAATTGAAAAGGAAAAGATAGAAGAGGAAAGGTTAGATGGAGAAGAGAATGCAGAAGAAGAAAAAACAGAGGAAGAAGAAGATAGAAATAAGAATTCAGATGTCATTGCTAGAGAGAATGAAGAAGTAGCCCATACGGTTGTAGAATCACAAAATTCCACTGGAGAATCCTCTCTGGTGATGATGTACTAAAAGGGTTGCTTTCCAAGTAGATTAGATTCCAACCGGTGATTCCTCCAGAACTCTTACAACTTCCTATGAACCAAGGCTTTGCGGATATGAACAAGATTTCTTTGGTACACAAACTAGTATTGGATGATGTATTTCATACATCTAGTAGGAAATAAATCTTGAAAATTCATCAGAAAGGATCTGAACTCATTGATGATTCTATTAAAGCTTTATAGGATGTTACACCAGATACATCTATAGACACATCTCTTTCTCCGGTTCAGAACTTGAAGCTCTTATTAGACTCCTTAAAGGAGCATGTCGCAGGACTTATTGACAAAACAAAACAAGATGCGAAAGAGAAGCTGAATGAAAAGAGACTATTGATCCTCCATGATAGATGTTCCCTGGCACATACCAATGTAGAGAAAAACCTTGAAGCTGTGAAGGCTTGTGAAGATAAATCCAAATTTGTGTTTGTGTATTGCATAAGGTGGCCTGATGCCACACAAAGTATCAAAGATCTCATGGACTCAATCAAGTCCCAGCTGACCGCTGCCTTTGACACCTACAATGTATCTATGGATAGAGATAGATCAGCTTGGAATTCTATTTATGTGCATAGAGAAATTTTTTTCATGTTATAGAAGCAGAAGGAAGAGATAATCAAGAAATTTGGCTTGCTTGGTGACAATGTCAGGATGGAGTATGCTCCGATAGCCAATGCTTTGGTTAATGCTAAGAACTTGGACAAATTAAATCTAACCCCGGACACTCCGGATGAAGCTGAAGAAAATTTCATTGCTTTAGAATCCTTGAACAAGCTGTTGGTATCTACTAAAAGGAGTTGGGAGAATGGTAAAGCGGCCTGGCAAGGCATTCTACATGAACTACAATGTGCTCCCTCCTTTGGGTAAATTTTTATTTATTTTTACATTGCTTGGGATAAACTCCTTAGGGGGAGTTTCAACATTATGATTCCCTATGATGTTCATACTGGACCCTGTGTATATAAATTTTGTTTTTTGGACGACCTTTGTCTTTGATGTCAAAGGGGGAGAATGGAAAGAGACAGAAAATATAGAAGTCGGTAACCTTTTTTTTGGCACATGTTGCCATCAATGACAAAGGGGGAGATTGTTGGAAGAATGAAGAAGATTACATCCCTTGATACAGTTTTGTTGTCATTGATGTCATCGTAACATATGTGTTGCAAACTGCATCTGGTATTCTAAACCGGTAATATAGAATAATCCTTCGGTATTTTGCTTCGGATTTCCTCTATGGTAATTGTTGTTATCTCAGATTTTGGGCAATGGTCCATGATTGGTAAAAGCATGCATGGATGGGATTTCACGCGTACAGGTGCTCATGGTCACCTCCGGTATCATTTTTGTTGATTATAATTTTATCGTTAGGTCTATTGCTGGCCGACCTAATGAGCGGGTGAAAAAGAAATGGATTAAATTTTGTATGTGTAATCCACGCTGACATATTGTCACATGCCACATGGTTGAGGAAGTTTTGTGTTCTTGGAGCCGACCTGATTGATTAACTTATGGAAAATTGGATATATATATATAAGATGTTTTGAAGATATGAGATGTGTGTATGCAAGGATATGAGAGCGAAGAATGCAAAGTGTAATCTGCTATCATGCAAATTTATTGTGCTACAAGGAACTGAATCTGCACTAATGGTGTACTCTTATCAGTTCATTTCTAGCGGTTAGCCATTCTGTTACTTCAATTTTTGTAGGTAGTGAGCCTCTATTTTGGATAGTGAGTCCCAACAGTAAGCCACCCCTTTTGTAATATCTTATAACCGGTTATACTATATTGTGAGTTAATCCTCACCGCGGTTTTTCCCATTATGGGTTTTTCACGTAAAAATCTTAGTATCTCCTGTGTTATGTGCTTAATGTTCAATTAATGTTTCTTCTTGTTTTGATTATTGTATGCATTGGATTAGTTGGATGGTATTTGTTCAATAAGTTTAAGAATATACCGATTCACCCACCTCTCAGTATATTGGATATTTAACAAAAATAACACCAAATATTTCATATAATACACATGGAGATATTCACATAACATTAAATATGCAATTTTTATTATTCTTTAGGGATTACAATATCTCAATACACATTCAGGATGAAACCCAAATCATTACAATACAAAATATCTTGGACCCTTTATTGGAAAATGAAAACCTAATAGTCTAAAATGGTTTTTCTCTTATTCTTTCTCTACAACCTATTATTTTTTCATTCTATAAATGAAATTCTAACAATATATATCACCCAAAATATTAATTTAGCTTTGGGAAAGGAACAAAATTTCCCACTATTACAAAGGTCACCAACCCCTTTTATGTCATCGACATTAATGCATTTTTGGAGAAATGGCCTTTCAATATGTATAAAATTGAAGCATGCATAAATCTTTTTTCATAATATCCATATTGCACATTAATGGTTAGTTTTGGTGTGCAAGCCAAGAAAGAGGCAATGAAATCCATTGAATGACATCTTGGAGATGGTATGAGAACCATCGAGATATAAAACTCAACCAACGTACTAATGATTAAATGGCCATCCTCATATTCTATCATTATAATTACATGTGAATCTACACCCTTGATATGAACAACTATTTTTGGGTGGGAAATCCCTTTTAGAGTAGTTATATCATTAAATCTAGTTATCAATGGTGACCTAGGTCATGTAAGGAGGTATATGGGAGTAATTAGTGTAAAATATTGGAGTTAAAAAGTTTCAAGGTAGTTGAGGATTGGGGATTGATGATACCTTATAACCCATATCACTTTTTAGGGATAAGAGATTAGTGATGATCTTTACCTTATGCAAGAAGAAAACAAATAAGAGTTTCTTTGCATCGCCAACTCCAAAAATACATATAAAGGAAATTATTAGGACTTATGAATAAGGTATGTCATAAAATTCATCCCACAAAGTATGAAAATAAGGATAGGTTCAAACTTATGAACCTGATAAGGTAACAAAATGAGAAATGTTAAGGATTGGGAGTCAAGGATACTTCATAACTCATGACTAAGGTATCATGGTAAGGGTATTCCTACATCTTTGAATCTAATAAAATATATAGAAGAAAATTTTAGAAGTTAGGCATTGAGGATATCGTGGAACTCATGCCATAAGGTAATTAGATAAGAGGATAATAAATTTTTTAACTCTAAAAAATAACATAGTGCAAGAATTGGGAATTAGGGATTGAGGATACGCCATACCTCATACCCAAAGGTATCAAGTTAGAGGTATGCCTACATCTCCAACTCCAAAGTGTCAAAAGATAGGTATCAAGGGAAAATCATACTTTTATGACATATTTCAAAAACTTGAAAAGATAAAGGGAGAAGGTAGGGGTTAGAGGAAATGTATGGCTAAATGGAAAATTTTAAAACTCTAAAAAGATACCCACACTTAGAAAAATTACTAAAAACACCCCAAACATAGAAATTTTGGGAATTTGGCAACTTCCAATAGTTGAAGGGAACATAGAGAATAAAAAGAGAAACTTATACAAAATTTGACCAAGGAACATCCATTAGGAAAATTTCTTGGATTGGTTATAAATGATGAGCTAAATAAGGCCAAAATGCATAAGGGGCTATTATAAGCAAATTTGGACATAGTCAAACCAACACAACTCTTCAAGGTGTCTTTTTATCTTGAGAAATACAAATTTTAGTTGTACACATCTAAAAATGGTCACGGTCGATCGAACCTGTTAATTAATTAAATATGAATTATTTAATTAATGTTCTTAAGTCTTCTACATATAAATAAATTTAATTATTTATTTATATTGTTCATTTTTCTAATTCTTCTAATTTAATTATTTAATTAATGCTACCTTCTTCTTAATTAATCAAATAGATTTTACAATTTATTTACATTAATTATCAAAGTTTAAATTCTAAATTTAAATGATTTTCTTCCCTCCACATTTAATTAAATACTTTTGATATTTAATTCCCACTTCTCTCACAAAAATTAAATATTCTTAATATTTAATTAAAAGGTTTTTTCCTTTTCTCATAATTAAATATTTACAATATTTAATTAAAGCCTTTTCACATTTCTTTCACACATAATTAAATATTTATTTATTTAATTATGAGAGACACCTTTCAATTTGTCTCTTCATTTTCTGTCTCTCAGAATTCCACCTCTTTTCGAATTCTCGATCTCTCACCGTTCATTTCAATAGGTTTTGAACTCGACCATCGATCTTGGCCAATCAAATTCCTACCTTCAAAAATCTATAAATACAGCTCTTTCATGAGCTAAAAAAAAGAAACTCGAATCTCATACTTTCATGCGTAGTTATTATAGTCACATTCTTAGCAATTCATAGCATTTTAAATTCAATAGTTCAATCTTGTAGATGCATATGCATTCATAATAATCTCATTCTCTCAAGTGCCATTCTATAAGCTGTGTTTGCACAACTGAGAGCAAACATATTGAAGCGAATCCTTGGAGATAGAGGACAATGGAACGAATTTGAAGAAGATGCAGTCAAGAGTTTATGTTTATTTTATTTTATTTAGTTTTCTTCAATCTAATGTTTCATTGGTGTATTAGATTAGATTCAATTTAATTTGACACATTCTAACGTACACATTAGTAACTTGTCATTAGTGAATGAAATTTCAATAAATAATATAGGGATCTACCATCCTTCTTCAATTGTTTTAATTGTATCAATGACTAATTGATTGCACATTTCCCTTATACTTTTTTTTCTCTGTATTCCTTTATTTTATATGAAATTTAATTTTCATCATCTTTTCTTTCTATAAACATGCAATTTGACTTTCTAAATTTTAAAAGTATAAATGTAGACACCTAAAAATAATTTCCTTCTCCACCATCATTCTATCCTGCCTAATCAAGTATACCTTATCACCTAGGACTCCTAATGCCTAACCATTTGGTTAAATAAGTCCTACTTATTTAATTAAATTAGTCTAATATTACTCATTTTAACAAATTATTATCAATTAATTATCTATTTATTTATTTCACACATTATCTACTAATAATTAATTTTATATTGATTTCAACCTCATGTGTATCAATAATTCAATTATTAAATTCCACGTCACTAAGTTGAGTACCTAGTCTAATTGGTTCACTCAAACTTACTCCCAATCCAACTCTTCAATCAAATCCACTTCACTCATTCATGAAATAAATTAACTATTCCATATAAATAGTCAACTACCCTTGATTCTCTCATGCACTCAGACAACTCCATGCAAGCAGTTAACTCATCAACCAGATCTGCTATCTCCCCAATCAATTTGAGTTGAGAAATAATAAATAATTTAATTATTTTTTAAAATAATGTGCAACTCTCCCATACTTTCCACATCTCCTTATCAGTTACCCTAATCATGGATCAAATTTGAGATTCTAGATTGAATTCTAGCCATTCATCTAATTATCTTGTGTTGGTAAATGGATTTTTCAATTGAAATGTTATGTGACTCACCCAATAGAAAGTGGTAAAAACATTCTAACACTTGGAGAGATTGCTTATGAAATTGTAATCTTCCTCTGAGTTTGAGAGGGGAAAATCCCTTGTATGATATTATTTAGATTTTTGAATATACTTAATTGAAGAAAGGAAACCCCAAAACCTGCTTTTCCTTATCAAAAACTAAAGAAAAGAAACCCCAACAAAAAATGAATAAATTTTATTATGGGTTCTGAGAGGTTGCTTAAAACTTAAAAGAATACATTATAAAGATTAGAGACCACAAATAGGAGCTTGATAATGATTATAGATTTCAAATGACAACACATTTAAATCAAGATACCAAGAACTAAATATGTTTCATAAGTAACTCATTAAAAATTGACTATTCATTATCACAAACAATATTTAGGATAACAAAGGTCATCATCAACTTAACGTATGAAAAGATTAATGATAACATATAGAAAACACCATGAATGCACCTTCAAGAATGATTTCCATTACTTTGTAGAATTATACAATACCAAAATCCCTTATGTCAATTTTTGAAAATACCAAAAGTCCCTTTGTAATAACATAAGCCTTGTATATAAAGGATTTTCCCAGTAACTAATCCATAAATAACTTATCACTACTTGGGTAATTACCTTTACAATTTTTGAGAGAAATAAAATAACTTTAATTAAGTTAGAAGTCTCTCGAATTTCATGTGAAGAAGGTTTATTTTCTAACCTTTTACAAATATGAGATAGACAATCACTTTTTACAAAAGATAACATTGAAATATAATAAGTGACTTATGACTTAGGAATTTAAAAAGCAAATTAGTACAATTAAAGTCATTGAGAAACTCCTTTTCTCCCATCTGTATCACCCTTGATGCCTTATGTAGAAGTCCTCTATGTTGCAAGTTGCTCTGAATATCCTAAATAGCTTGACAACTTGGGCCAGGATCTTATTTCTAAGGACAATCACATTGCTCATGCTCAATTTCTTATTATCATAATTTTTTTGAATCTCTTCTAAACTCTATGAATAATCAGGTGCACGACCATTACACATATGGAGAGTGGCATAAATGTTACTCGGCGTCTTCATCATCTCCACACTGAAGACCTATCTATTGAACATTTCTATATTGATCATATCTTCAAAATTTCTCTTGATAGTTTGAGCGTCTAGGTCTTGGATCCCACCTTTTAAAAATGTATCAATGTTGAGAGATAGGAGATTACTTTTAATCTTCATTTTTTCTTGTTCACAAGTCACCAAGATTTTCTCTTGTTTTATCAAAATCTGATTGATAGTTTTAAGCTTCCATTCCACACTCTGAAACCACATATCAGATTTATTCTCTTCAATATTTAAGAAAATCCTCTTAGTGATCAAAATATTAATATCTATCTAATTCATCTCCCAAAGATCTTTCAAAATTTCTTACCACACTGACTCTTCTTCTCTCATCCTTTTGGAAAATTTCCTTGTCAAAAACTTCTTTGGTTTTCTCAATGAAATCTAAAGCTTCCACTTTCATCTGATCCACCCATTTTTTATTACCTTTCCATATGATTGGTATTTTTTCATTCTATATAACTCCCTTCTCAATGGTTCCTTCAAAAATAGGAATTGTAGAAGTGAGCGTTGAGTCTATCAGTAGGGAAGATGTATCCATAATGAAACTAAGATAAGAGGTCAAAAATTGCACCTGATGTTTTAGTTGATCCTTCACATGCTTCTCTTTCTCTGTCCTTTGAATTGACTTGGCCGCGGACACCTAAAAGTTGTGAATATCACCTTCATGTGTTGAAGGGCCAAGATCTACTTTCATGATGTTAAAATAACTTTCATTAGCTTCATCCACATTTTTGTTTGAAATGGGAAGAGCCACTTCAACACACATATTCCTGAATGAAGAATCAACTATCAACCTCGATGTAACTTTGGTCTTCCTTACCTTGGTAGATCTCTGAATTAGGTTGCCAACTGTATCAAAATTTGGAATCACTAGCTAAGTGGTGTTCCTTTTCTTTACTAAGCTCTATTGTAAACATGAAGTAGCATGATTTTGTGAAGAACTCAAGATGTTCATGGATGATGAACCAAATGAAACAAGTGGATTAGGGACAACTAGGAAAGAAGTATCTTCTGGAATTGTATCAATAGTCAACAAAGATGAATGCTCCATAACAAGAGGAGAATAAGATTCATCATGATAAGAATATACAATAAGAATAGAAGGAGAAATAGATGAGACTTTCTCCTCACCACTAGGATAACCTTGAGGATCCATAGGCTCTCTCTCTCTTCAATTTCTTCTTGTATAGGATTCAACGTCCTCTGTTTTAAATTTGATCTTCTTCTTAATTTTTTTATCATCCCCACATATACTTCTGAAATCCTTATTTTTAGAAGGGTCTTCATCATCACCACCTCCTTGCATGATTTTCTAAGAACTGGTGATTATAATAGAAGCTTGAGAAATGGAAGAGGAAGAACCTTCTTGTTTATCATTTTCCCTCCTTGGTGGATCATCTTTTCTTGAAGGTCTCATGGTTGTGTCTTTGATGAATTTCTTCCTAACCTAATCTTCCATTCTCTTGTGAATATGAGTGGTTCTTTCATCAATTTACTTGAATACTTCATCCACCTAAATAATAGGTGGCAAATCTTGTATTTGAATGTTTTCAAAATATATGGGATCGATCAAATTTGTTCCATCTTTAATCCCTTCTACATCCCAACCAAACTTGAAATCTTTAATCTACTTCAAAGTGAATCTCATCTAGTCTCTATTCCACACTTCATAATCATCTTTGCAATCTTCCCAAAAGTCTTCAATTTCAAGGAAATGACAAAAACGAACTAAAATCTAAGTTATCTTTGACATAGTTCTTACTAGTCAAATGAGATTCTCATGGTGTGAAAGTACAATTTTAACTTTTCCAATGATCTCTCAACATTTTGAGCATCATTAGAATATTTATACCCTTAATGACCTAGGCCAATAGGAAATGAAATTCTTGCTTTCCTCATTTCTTTGCACCTTTTGTTGACCACTCCATTTTTTTGGTAGAGCTCAATCAAGACAAGCTTATCATCTACATACCTGGGCATCTTGTATGGATATCCATCATACCCTCCTACCCAAATGTATGTGAACTTCGAGAACTGAATGTAGTAGATACTGTATTTCTTGATAAGAATAGCTATTTTTGATGATATCTTGAGTCCTATATTCCCTTGAAGTGTCCTTACTGTCAACATAGTGAATGCATCATTCACTCTCCTAAAATATTTATAACTTTGATCCAACCAGAACTGTGTATAATAGTTATAAATCTGAGTGATGTTGTCAAATGTACCTTTGGTGTCAAGACCTGACCATGTCTTCATATTGGCGATTGTATACAAGAGATAAGATTTCATGTAGAAATATTGATTCTCTTCAAAGTAATTCAACTAATTATATAAATGATCACTGATAATACCTCCCCAATCATTGAATTGGTTTCCTACACATATGATAATTATGAATAGGAACATCCATTTTTCTAACTCTTTTAAATTTTCATTCCCCATCAACCAGTAAAGAAAAGAAATCATATTTGAGACTTCTTTGATGAAGATTGACATTTGAAGAACCTCTTGAAACTAATATTTTCCTCCCTTCGGTACATATAACCAATTCCTCTCTATGGTGTTTAGACATTCATCCTTCTTTTTAGTGAAGTGTGTTTCTGCAATTCCTTTGTCTATACTTGTAAAGTAGTCTATGAGAGGCAATATGAGAACAATCCCAATCGAAACACTATCCAACTTAGCCACTAGCTTATCATCAATAGTCTTGACCTTCCTAGTTTTTGGATTGTAACCTTTCATACATTCCAAAAGTAAATCAAGGCATTGAATTGATATCAGAAAGCCAAAAATTTGAGCCAGTCCATTCTCAAATATCCTCTAAGGTAGTGGTGATCTCTTCCCCTATTACATGGTTTTGCAAAAATCTTGTAGGCTGATGTGACCCAACTTCATACCTGTGATCTCAGGTTGTGTACTTTCTAACATTGACATGAAATCATACCCTTGATATTTATACTTAATGATTGCAAACAAGGATTCAATTTTTTTGCAAATAACCTCTATATCTTATTCTAACACTTCCACTTTGGCAGAGACTAGAGAATGCAACCAATTTTATGGAGTTTGGTGCAGGTTTGGGAGGATTCCTGAAACATTTTCAATAAAAACATTTAGTGTATCCTACGCTCTTTGCATGCATGGAAAATAGAGGCATTTCCTTGAAATTTTTTGAAGCCTTTTCACTCATTCCATGTCGTGCATATCCTGCAATCCTTCTTTGCATATATCATTCTTTCACCTCTTATTGAGGCATGCAGGCTTCATGAAAAAAATTTCAATCTCATCATTCCTTTAAAACATAATAAATATCCCATCACTATTTAAAAGCAATGATGCATGCTCTACCTTTCAAAATTGTTGATAATAATATAAATTATTTTAAATTAGAAATTAAAAATAACAATTTATTCCTTATTTCCACTATAGGTTTGACACCATACATCTTGTCATAGTTCAAGTGTGTGTTTGTTGTTTTATTCACTCATCATAACCAATCATATCTACCAAAATATTTCCCATGTTTAAAATCATGAAAATAGTTTGAATCTCTCACAATAATTTCTCTTGCAACAATGTCAGAGATAAACTTGGTTGTGAATGTCAAGTCATCACAAGCTTGAAGGTTCTTGATAATTCTAACTATTGTTCTAAGAAACACATTTAACAAACTGAGAGTAATTGTCAGCTTCTCAGTGTGATAGTAGATGAGTAATTCCTTATTATCAATGTCATTCATTACACATTACAGACATGGAATATGCCTTGTTGTATCCTTCTCCCAAGACAATTTATCCAACAATTTATTTTTACATTGTAATGGGGAAATTTTTTATGCCCATAAGATATGCAATCAACCTCAATGACCATTCGCCCATCTTAAAAGAGTACTCACCTCTAAAAAATAATAACCAATATAATGAAAGTTGCTTGTAGATTTCTTTGGACTTGATCCTCACCTTCTTATCACAAACAATGTAAGAGATTGCCCCATACCCCATTTCCCTTCTGCTCTAGTTTCCTGTGTTGGATAGATTCTTAAACCTTTTCATTAAATCTATTTTGTTCCTATATCTACAATTGTATGGTGAGGCTTGAGATCTCTTTTATACCTTCGATCTGAAAACTTAGAGGATGAGGTGTGGGCAAGAATATGCAGAACCAAATTAAAATGAATTTTCTAAAATCACTTTGGCGCGTATATCTACAACCTTTGTATGGCATGGGTAGGGATATTTTCTTGAAAATTTCTGAAGTGTTTTCACCAAATCTATGCCCTGCATATCCTACAATCCCTACATTCCGTAAAATTTTATCTTCATTAACTTTGTCAAAAACTTCGTGTGCCTAGTCTATGCCGCCATTTTGGCTTGGATTAAACCCTCAATTGATGGATTTGAGTGGCCACCATTTCCTTGAACTATTATGCTAAACCATTCCCATGTCATACAGGCTGCACATGTTTTTCTTTAACAACCTTTAAATCAAACTATGTGTCGTGAGATGTGGCCTTCAAATTTAACGAACACAACATGACATCTCTTTTTTTTTGCTTGTTCACAAGTCACCAAGATTTTCTCTTGTTTTATCAAAATCTGATTGATAGTTTTAAGCTTCCATTCTACACCATGAAACCACATATTAGATTTATTCTCTTCAATATTTAATAAAATCCTCTCAGTGATCAAAATATTAATATATATATGATTCATCTCCTAGAGATCTTTTAGAATTCCTTACCACATTGAATCTTCTTCTCTCATCCTTCTGAAAATTTGCCTTGTCAAAAAATTCTTTGGTTTTATCAATGAAATCTAAATCTTCCACTTTCATCTGATCCACCCATTTTTTGATTACCTTTCCATATGATTGGTATTTTTTCACTCTCTATAACTCCCTTCCCAATGATTCCTTCAAAAATAGGAATTGTAGAAGCAAGGATTGAATATACTGGTAGGGAAGATGTATCCACAATGGACCTAAGATAAGAGGTCAAAACTTACACCTAATGTTTGAGTCGATCCTTCACATGCTTCTCTTTCTCTATCCTTTGAATCCACTTGGTCACTGACACCTAAAAGTTGTGAATATCACCTTCATGTGTTGAAGGGCTAGGATCTACTTTAGTGATGTTAAAATCACTTTCATCAACTTCATCCATATTTTTGTTTGAAATGGGTAGAGCCACTTCAACACACATATTCACGAATTTAGAATCAACTATCAATCTCAATGTAACTTTGGTCTTCCTTACCTTGGTAGATATCTAAATTAGGTTGGAAGTTGTATCAAACTTTGGAATCACTAGCTAAGTGATGCTCCTTTTCTTTACTAATCTCTATTTTAAACATGAAGTAGCATGAGTTTGTGAAGAACTCAAGATGTTCATGGATGACGGATCACATGACACGAGTGGATTAGAGACAACTAAGAAAGAAGTATCTTTTGGAATTGTATCAATATTCAGCATTTATGAATGCTCCATAACAAGAGGAGAATAAGACTCATCATGATGAAAAGATATAATAAGAATAGAAGGGGAAATAGCTGAGACTTGCTCCTCACCACTAGTATAAAATTGAGGGTCCATTGGCTCTCTCTCTCTTCAATTTCTTCTTTTATGGGAATTAAAGTCCTCTCTTTTGGATTTTATCTCTTCTTCTTAATTTTTTGATCATCCCCACATATACTTCTAAACTCCTTTTTAGAAGGGTCTTCATCATCATCACCTCCTTGCATACATTTCTAAGAATTGGTGATTATAATAGAAGCTTGAGAAATGGAAGAGGAAGAGGAAGAACCTTCTTGTTTTTCATTTTTCCTCCTTGGTGGATCATCTTTTCTTGAAGGTCTCATGGTTTTGGCTTCAATTAATTTCTTCCTAACCCAATATTCCAATCTCCTAAGAATATGAGTGGTTCTCTCATCAATGTACCTAAATTCTTCATCCGCCCAAATAATAGACCTGGCAAATGTTGTATTTGAATATTTTCAAAATATATGGGATCGATCAAATCTGTTTCATCATCTTTAATCCTTTCTACATCCCAACAAAACCTAAAATATTTAATCTACTTCAAAGTGAATCTCATCTAGTATCTATTCCACACTTCATAATCATCTTTGCAATCTTCCCAAAAGTCTTCAATTTCGGGGAAATGACAAAAAAATGGACTAAAATCTAAGTTATCTTTGACATAATTCTTACTATCAAATGAGATTCTCATGGTGTGAAAGTATAATTTTAACTTTTCTAATGATCACTCAACATTTTAAGCATTATTAGAATATTTATACCTATAATGACCTAGGTCAATAGGAAATGAAATTCCTACTTTCCTCATTTCTTTGCACCTTTTTTGACCATTCCAATTTTCTGGTAGAGCTCAATCAAGATGAGATTATCATCTACATACTTGGGCATATTGTATGGATATCCATCATACCCTCCTACCCAAATGTATGTAAACTTCGGGAACTGAATGTAGTAGATTGTAATTCTTGATATGAATAGTTATTTTTATGAGATCTCGAGTCCTATATTCCCTTGAAGTGTCCTTAATTTCAACATAGTGAATGCATCATTCACTCTCCTAAAATGTTTATAACTTTGATGCAACTAGAATTGTATATAATAGTTATAAATCTGAGTGATGTTGTCAAATGTACCTTTGGTCTCAAGACCTGGCCATGTCTTCATATTGGTGATTGCATAGAAGAGGTAATATGTCATGTAGAAATATTGATTCTCTTCAAAGAAAGTCAACTGATTGTATAAATGATCACTGGTAATACCTCCCCAATCAATGAATTGGTTTCCTACACATATGATAATTATGAATAGGAACATCCATTTTTCTAACTCTTTTAAATTTTCATTCCCTATCGACCAATAAAGAAAAGCAATCATATTTGAGATTTCTTTGATGAAGATTGAACTTTGAAGAACCTTTAGAAACTGATATTTTCCTTCCTTCAGTACCTATATTCAATTCCTCGCTATGGTGTAAATAGACATTCATCCTTCTTCTTAGAGAATTATGTTTTTGTAATTCCTTTGTCTATACTTGTAAACTGGTCTCTGAGAGGCAATTTGAGAAAAATCCCAATCAGAACACTATCCAACTTAGCCACTAGCTTATCATCAATAGTCTTGACCTCCCTAGTTTCTGGGTTGTAACCTTTCATACATTCCAAAATTAAATCCAAACATTGAATTGATATTAGAAAGCCAAGAATGTGAGAAAATCCATTCTTGAATATCCTCTGAGCTAGTGGTGATCTCTTCCCCTCTTACATGGTTTTGCAAAAATCTTGTAGGTTGATGTGACCCAACTTCATATCTGTGATCTCAAGTTGTGTACTTTCTAATAATGACATGAACTCATACCCTTGATATTTGTACTTAATGATTACAAATAAGGATTCAATTTGTTTGCAAAGAACCTATATATCTTATTCTAACACTTCCACTTTGGCAAAGACTAGAGAATGCAACCAATTTTATGGAGTTTGGTGTGGGTTTGGGAGGATTCCTCAAGCCTTTTCAATAAAAACATTTGATATATCATTGTAGACATTGAAAAATGTCCTAATCGATATCATACATTTAAAACAGATTTACTAACATCATTTCCTCTGAAATCCATCATCTTTTCACTTAATTGATTAAATTGGCCTAGCTATTTAATTAATTATGCCATTTCCATCCATTAACCTCATTAATTCAATCGAGTTAATTCACCCCCTTTCATGCTAACATTTCATCTAATTAAATTAAATAAATCCACATATTTAATTTAATTCCCTAAGTCTTCTAATTTAATTAAATAACCCTAAGTTATTTAATTAAATGTCATCCCCCTTTTCCCATTTATTAAATCATCTAATTTAATAAATATCACTTTATTCCTCCAAATCCCTTAATTGCATAAATTAAATCTCGTTTAATTAGCAATTAGACTAATTTTCCTCTAATCAAAGGGAATATTCTTTATCTCCTTTTTGCACAATTAAAACTTTGTTTTAATTTGCAAAATGCCTTTTTCCTCACACATAGGAATATTCCAAAAGAATATTCTTATTCCTCCATCATTTGAAAAAGGATATTTTCACTTGGCTTCAAATGCAAGTTACCTTGTAACTTGAGTTACAAGTTATCTTTTAACCTTTTGAACATGTTACCTTTGACCTATGTGTGCAGGCCAAAAGTGTGTTTGTTTGAGGCAAATGTGAACCCTTGATCCTTTCCTTGATCCATGTGATCTTGTATTCTTGTCCGTTGATGAGAATCCTTGATCCATGCCTCCTTTTTCCTTTCATCCTTGACCGTTGATTAATCTTTTCGATCTCAACCCTCCATTTCTCATTTGCTCTCCTATAAATAGGTCACTATTTGGAGACAAATGGTTCCATCTTTTTCAGAGCAAATTTATGTTGTTGAATATCATCCATCTTTCAATTGCAAAATTATGCTATTGAATTAACTTGCATCCACACTCATATTTTACTCACTTTTAACTAGTTTTAGTTCATTTTAGTTGCATAAATAGCTTAGAGCATCCATTAATGGCTTCCATGCATCCATCCTAGTTTATATATGAATTAGGGTTTTCATCTTTTAGCATAATTTTAGCTTAGATTAGCTTAGCAATAACATAATTAGATAATTTGTAGCATATAATCATGTTTAATTAGCTTGCATCATGTCCATTTTAGCATAAATCATTTTTTAATCCATTTTATCACAAAGGTTCCATCGATTCTCTTCCATAGAATCGACTGAAACAGGCTCACTAATCATGATATTGGGAAAGGGTCATCGTTCACATCAACACGACACCAATTCCAAAATAGGATAAGTTTCAGATGGGCTAGATTAGGAATTTAACTATTTTTGTGTAGTTTGTAGCTTTCATTTTCAATTAAATGCTTAGTTTAGATTTCCATTTTGAATGATCTTGTTTGTAGATGCAGGCATGTTTGGCTCAATTATACTTTGATTCATCATGGATCAAGTGTAATCGACACTCACTGATAATCCTCATCTCACATTTTGGTGCTAGAAGGAGGGCGAACCGTTAACAGATTTTTAGCTCGAATTTCGTTTATTGGATGTTTTGCAGGTTACAACAACACCAAGACTACAAACATCGAAGCCCTCGGTAGAGCGTCACCATATAGCAATGACCACACAATTTGAAACAACGACGCTCATTTAATGCATTGACGTCAATTTAATTATGGCACCGCCGAATTAATCCAGAAGTATTGAAGAGATTGAATGATGACGCCCATCTTCACCAGAGCGACGCTTTCAAATCACAAATCGCGATGCTATCGTTAGCAGCGATGCCAGGCCAAATTGTGATGCTATTGTGCTCACTTTTTCTATTGTGGAGAGATGCCCATTTTCACCAAAGTGATGCCCATACTTCAAATTGTGACGCTATCGTGTTCAGCGACGACCCACTTTGGCAAGAAATTTTTTGACTATTTTTCAAACATGTACTTTAATTTCTTTGATTTATCTAATTACTAATGCACGTCTGACTATATTTAGGTTATTATACTAACAAGATTTTGTAGGTTGACAGGTATGGAGCTGAAATGAAGATATCCTCTTCCATCTTTAATTCTATAATTGTAAAAGAGCTTAAACGCTTTGGGGAAATTACAACCCAATTTTCATGCTTTCTATCTTCTATTTAGGACCTCACTAAATTTAAATTTGGTCTTAAAATGAATGCTCAAATGGAATAAAATTGAACCTTCACATCATCATTTTACTTTGGGCTTAAAATTGAACAAGCAACTTCACACTTGGTTTTGGCGCTATAAAAAAACTCATCATTGCTTTGAGGATTAAAATGAACTTGTGTTTGATTTTCCTTGTAAAATTCTTTGCAACGTGTCATTTAAATGCGTATTCACTTCTCTCGCACTTCACGGTGACCTTGAGAATCAAAATCATTTTGGTGACATTGGTTGTCTAAAAACTTACTTACACATTTCAATTTGGAGCTAAAATTGAACAATCATGCGAGTGTGAAGGAAAGGCATTGTGTGTGCTCCCCCCTAAATGCTTTACTCAACCTAGGCAGTCGAAATAAAAATGTACTTATTTTCTATTGTCTATCTTTAGAGGGCCTACATTCATGGGAAAAAGTAATCACCCTAAGGGAATGACCCAAGCGGTAACGAGCTAAAGCCAAGCTCTTCCAAACCGCGATATAAATGTGTGGTTACAATGAAAATTGTGATCAATGGGAAGTGGTACATGACAGCTCTCCCCCAACATCTTGATGATGCATAAAGCCTTTGTTCTAAGGGTTGTGAGACCTCTCACAAAGATTTTATCATTACACGGCCTAAACTGGAAGCCCTTATTATGAACCTTTGTTTAGCAATCCAAAAAATCCTTAATACTTGTTGGTGAAAAAATGGCCATTCTGAAGCCATCCCATGTTCTTACTATTCAATTGTAGAAACATAAAAATCCTTTTGATCTTCGGATTTTAAGGATTTTGAGATTTGGTGGTCCCGAGAAGTGTGTGCCGTGGAGGGGAGCCAGTGTCACCAAATCTCTAATTGTTCGCGTTGTTTAGTGTTTGGAGAAATCCAAGTGGGAATTCAAAAAAGTATAGCCGTTTCGAACCTAGGATCGTAAGTGATTGTGAGTCACTTTAATACATTTCTTGGTTCCACAACATTCCAAAAACAAACATACACTATCTTCAAAATTTCAAACACTTCAGTTTAAATATGGGTGCCTCTTGATTTAGCTTTGATATTGCTACTTGTCCTAAGGGTTTCTATCCTTAGCGACTTCTAAATATCTTGACTTAATCATAATCCATATTTCTCGAAGACAACATAGGTAATTGTGGCTCTAATCTCATGATTTTCATGAAATGGACATTGTGAAAATTATGATATTTTTGACATGAACATTTAGTTTGGAAACTTAATCAAGAAGAGTGTTTGTAAAATCAATTCATGTAAGCAAGATAAATGACACAAATTGAACCCCCCATGACCATTTGGAGACCAGACGCTCCTGTTTTACAATCCGACCTTACAGGTGCTATCATTCAGCCAAACTTTGAATACATTGAGGGAGAAAAAACAGATATTATCAATAGTTTAAGAACGTTCACTTTTGAAACCAAGGAAACATCCAATCAGTGGAGAATTGCTGCAACTATCTTGGATAAAGAAGAATGAAGAGAAAATATTTTGGCTAGAAGGCCCATATTACCACCTCCCGCATGGCAATAAGTATCTTCTTCTTCTTTAATGATCTGACACAAAATAAAAATCCCCAAAAAATGGTCTACTGGTCATCATTTTAAACTCTAGCACCTTAGTTCAAGAGTGATGAAAAACCGCACTACAACACTATATCTAAACATAAACAAATTGTTGGTAAAATTTTACGAACAGCCACTAAGAAAACATCCAGACATGTATGCATTCTTTATGGGTTAGAATCGAGATCTTTTTCAAGATAATCAACCCATCTGAATGATCCATCATACCATCAAAGTCTGTGAAGTAAAACCTGCATCCCGTCATCATAGACATAGCTATCCTAACTCAAATTTTGGTAGGAAGTGGGCTATAATTCTTTACCGTAATCGTTATTGTTTATTAAGAAACCACTATGCTTGAGCTAGGAGAAGGAGAATAGGTTTAAACATCCCCATTTGTCCTCTCATCTAAGTCAATATTGGGTCTTTAGGATTTGAACATTTTAGGGGTCTAGCATCATTCTCACTACCGTGGTCTTGGAAAACATAGGTTCATTCTAAGTCAACATTGGGTCAAACATTTCATCCATCCCTTCATCAAAATTTCATGCTTCACCTCACCTATCTTTGCAAAACTTTCAAACACACCAAAATATTTTGAACTAAACATAAAATCAAACCAATCCCTAACTTTGAAAAGTTGTATGTGAAATGTATCCTTTTCCATGCACCTAGTAAAGATAGTTATCATCCTTGAAATAGTTTATCTTGAAGGTCACGAGTTTACCCTAAAGATTCCCAAGTTCATCATCATCCTAACATCAAAACATCAAATTCAAAGTCAAAAGCGTTGTCCCAAAATGATTGCAAAGGTCACTTTCCATATCACCCATCTTTTCATTCCCCATTATCATAATTGCTCCAAAAAGACTTAGAGCATCCCTTTTACCTAGATTTGAGTCAACTAGAGAGTTCAAACATTATAAATCTCAACACAACTCTCCCACCAGTGACCCTAAATTTATGGTAAAAACAAGATCACAATACAAGAGAATTATGGAGAAAACCAAAATCACATTTACCTCAAGTGATCCAAATCCTTTAGAATTTGACCCAAGAATCCAAGTCACACCATCACAACAACCCTCATCTCACGAGACCATATGAGATAGAATATGTCACAAACAATCCCTTTGAGCTCACTAAGGAGGAAATCATGGAACATCAAGCCTTTAAAAACATAGCTCCTATTTCTCCATCATTCATGGCACAAAATTTGGCACAAGGCTTCATCACTCCCCCATTAGGGATAAATCAAACATCTACTCCTAGTCTTGTAGCCAGTCTTGCTAAGGACTTTAGTCTGACTCTTCCATTTGAAAGCAATACACTTGTGGGTACTCTTGATACCAATCCTCCACCTCCAACAACCACTTGGATGCCTACCTTTGGTGCTCCTTCCATCCCCAAAAATTTGAAAGAACTACATAAACCTCTGGACCTTCATTATTCCACCACAACCTCCACCTATCGGGGACACCCATCTTCATCTACATCCATGAGTACCATGAGTACCACAAGTATTCCCACCATCATGCAAAGTAGTATAGACCAAGTATCTTAAGGTATTATGCAAGGGAATGTCCATACTATATCACAGAGTCAACCCTCAATGAAAATAGGGACATATTTACTCAATCCTCCCATGGGTTCATCTATACCATTGTCGTCCAATCCATCTATCATCAATCCAAATCAAACCAACACCTTGGGTATGAACCTTATCAACCAAGGAAGTACCTTGATCACATCTCAAGCACAAGGAAATCCCCTAAACATAGGTCAAGGGAATCATTTCAATCAATGGACTCAAGGTCCTAGTATGCCAACACCATTGCAAAATCTACCGACAACATCCATATCCTTCCCCACGGTCCCCTTCACCATGCAAAATCAAATGGGATCTCAAAGTTACATTCCTCCATCTCAATCCCCCATTTTGCAGGGAATGTTGAACTAAGGAAACTCCCAAACTCTCATCACCAACTCACAACCCATACAAAACATCAACATCCACAATCCATCACAGATGTCCCAATAACAAACTGGTCCTATGTTGCAAAATCATACGTTAGCCTTACAACAAGCACAACAAGCTTATCATCAATCCATCCAACAACAAAAATAACAAGTAGCCTTAGCCACACATGAACAACAACAACAACAAGAAGAAGCCTTAGCCACACAACAACAACAACAAGAAGCCTATCAAGCATCCTTAGTAGCTCAACAACAACATCAGGCCCAACAACAAGCCATCATGGCACAAAAAAAACATCAGGCCCAACAACAAGCCATCATGGCACAACAATAACATCAAGCCCAACAACAAGCCATCGTGACACAACAACAACATCAGGTCCAACAACAAGCCATCGTGGCACAACAACAACAAAAATCCCAACAACAAGCCATCATGTCACAACAACAACAACAGGCCCAACAACAAGCCTTACTAGCTCAACAATATGCCCAATATCAACAACAACAACAACAACAAAGTTCCTACTATAACTCTCAACAAAACATCGTCAATCCAAACACGCTAGGAACATACACATCATCACCTCAATCACCTTCACATAATCCCACTCCACCATACACCCCATACAACACACCATCATATCAAAATCCCATATACAACTCATCCACCATCCCATCATATGTTCCTCCACCAAATCTGCAAGATGATCTAACATCACAACTCAAAGAATTATGACAAGAAATGCAAGATTTCTGAATGGGCAAGACAAAGAAGCCCCATACACAGAACCTATGTCCTTACCCCTTTGACTGAAAAATTGTAATGGTACCATTCCCTCCTAGATTTTAAATCCCCAAATTCGATAAATACAAAGGGAGAGAAATTCCTGTAGACCATGTTGAAGAATTCAACGCCATGTTTATGGAGATAGCCTATAATGATTCATATCTAATGCATCTCTTCCCTCAAAGCTTAATAGGTCCTGCTATGGATTGGTTCTCTCATCTATCTCATTGCATTAAAACATTTATGTTGATGGGTGTTTTTGCACTTCTCAACACAGGCATTGCACGAGTACAATGCATCTCTTGAAAAACAAATCCCTACAAACAAGTTACAGAAAATTATCCCAAGGTCTCTCGGGTGTCAGTCATGAGTTGAAAAAATAGCTCAGTTGATTGATGTGATTTTCTGGTAATCACAACGGGAATTTATGGTTCACGAAGTTGGAATGAATTGGATCTTCAAATGGAGTTTCTCGTGATTCTGGAAATGAGTTGTAATTGCTAAGGTTCAAAACAACAATCTAAAAGTCCATATTTAACATCGGATTTGGCTTTACAATGATGCTGGAACCTTGCTTTAACTTCTATCTCAAAGAAAGGTCAAAAGGGAAAAGGGATAGATAAGTTCCTAGACCTGCAACTAATGATGAACAATAATAATGGAGGATGCTACAGTGGACAACATTCCTAAAACTAAGTTCCACTTAACCAAAAGGTCCAACAATCTCATGAAACTAGTGCTATCTTCTAAGGTCTACAAATTTTCAGCTATCCATTCACCATAAATCATGAATAAAAGATGAAGTTTAAGTGCAACAATGAGTTAATGTTTAGACTAGATTTACACTATTGTTCATCATCAACAAACAACAAAAAGCATGAACATGGAAAGCATCAACACCATAGCATTCTTCACTATCAATGTGCAACATGAACTAAACTACCAAAAGTAACTTGAAACACTTAGAACAGTAAGCTAAATCTATCTAAATCTATCAATTTTGAGGAGAAGAATCGTGCAACATGTGAGAAACACAAGAATCCACCAAAACAATGAAATTCTATTGAAATTTCTGCAGCATGTCTTTATACAACAACTCAACTCTCTCTTTGAAAATGAGAGGGGACCCTTATTTATAGTTCTCAAAAAGTAAAATGAGTGGCCAGGATTTACTTTCATTGTGTGGCCAAGATTCATTCTACATTAGGGTTTCACCTACCCCCAAAATATATCAATATAAAATACATCTTTGTCTTCTTCTCTTTTTTGTCCTCTAGTGGCTCTGACACTGTAGTAGCTTTGTCTTGTAGTGGCTGCCTTTTTTTTCTAGCTAAACTATTAGAAACTCATCATCTATCACTAGTTTTCCTGCATCCTTTTGAAGGGTGGCGTACTCCATAAATTTTCCAATTAGAACCCGAAGCTTATCCTATTCTAGGATGTTGGATTGAAGGATCTAAAAGGACAACTTCTTGAATCTTACAGTGATCTGCTCCTAGTGCTTGGTGCATTTGGGTGTGGTTTTGATTTCCTATTCATACTGTGTGAATGCCCTTGCTGCAAAGTCCATGAAACCTGATGTAAGAGCATATGCTGCCCCTTGCTCCATCTTCTTGTGGACGTATGGCTTGATTTTCTCTGGATCTAACTCCAGGGCGGTTATGCCATAGTCCGTCATCATCTTAAGATAGTCCTCGCTGTCTGTTCTATGCTCTACAACCCATTTGAGGTCTAGCTTAACCTCATGCAACACCCTTTCAAGGACATCCTTTCTATGATCTAGGCGCATTTTCCATATCTCTACCAACTAGTGATCATCTGCAACGAGCTTCAACTACTTTTCCCATGTCTTTTGTGGTATCTTTAGAATAGCTTCGAGCTTAGGATAGGTAATCTTGTAGAGCTCGGTGAACCTGTGACATGATATCTCTATATCTTTCAATTGCTTTTGTAGATCTCAAAATTTGTTGAACAATCGAGCAACATGATGGATGCCCATATCGCCATTATACAACACTCGTTGGAACCAATATGTCATGGCCTTGGTCCAATTCTTCATTTTCTCCATTCAGGTGAGCTCTTCTTGGGAGAGAAGAGAGGGCACAAATGATGTAGTGGGAGCCTCCTCCTCCAAGGATGTCCATTATTGAATATAAGCGGTGAGATTTTCCACTTGTGCCTTCAGTTCTTCTTTGGTTGACTGGTCCCTGTTAATTTTTTGTACAATCATCAATCTTTTATTCTCTGGTCGTCGAGCCTAAGCTGATGGTGGAGATATTATAAATGACACTAGCCTCTTTATCTATTACTGGGGTGGCAATTTGCACCATTCTTGATCCACAGGTATTAGCTGTGATGTGGGAGCAGACTCTTGGCTTCTTTTCTTTCTTTGCCATTGTTTATGCTCGAACCAATATTGCCTCGAGTTTGGTCTTTAGATCAATGAATGCAGGGGCCTTCTTTTGTAGTTTCCTTTCAAGCCAATCAGGTACCCGGGCTTCTCCCTTAGGTGATTCATGATCACCTTCCTCTTCTTGTTGAGGTTGTTTTTATTCATGGCCTGGGGCCTCTTGATCTTATTTCTCTTCTTCATCAGAGTCCACAATTTTTATAGCCTTTTCCTTGTCCATTTCAATGGAGGCTATAATTTCCTTGGCGATATCTTTTTCTAGATGTGCTTCCTTTTCCTATTGTTCTATTTCATGTTCAAGGTGCCCAAGCTCAGGGCTCTTCTTTAGTATATCCTTTGATTCCTCCTCCTTTTTAGCGTCCTTCTCTCCTTCTTCCTTTTCATAAGGTACTTCTTCTTTTGGAATGGGGCCCTTATCTTGGCCGATCAGTGGAGGCTCTTCAAGCATCTCCATGTTCACTTCGGTATCTACCTTTTCTCTAGAGGGATGCTCCTCAGGTTCAACCTCTTCCTCTATATCCTTGAGTTGTTGGGACAACTCCTCTTCCAGTTCCTGATTTGAGGCTTCTATTATGTACTTCACGCTGAAAGGTTTAGCATCCTCCTCTGAAGACTGTGACCCTTCTTCATCACTCACTACCTTATCCAAGTTTATAGTTAACCCGCCCTCTGGGTGTTCAAAGTAAGGGCCTTCGGGTTCCTCCATTATTCCTTTGCCAACCTCATTTTTTTGTTTTTCCATTTAAGATATCCTCATGGTGGCCTCCATCTCTGGTGCTATGTAGGTGGTGGAGGAACAAGGAAACCAATGGCAATCTGGGCCTGAATAGTAGGATTCATGATCACCCCCAAAATCTTAGACGGTACACCCTGCATATATTTTGTAAAAGTCTTTGGCAGATTGAGAAGAGGCATAGTGGCAAGGGTTGCAGGAATTGGAGTAGAGAGAATAGGAAGTGGGGGAGGCAATGAGGAGGTCGATGGTGGGGATGTTGTGGCTGAGGAGGAGTCAAATATCACCACCAGAGCCATTGGCTGGGTGGAAGAGAGGTGGAACGAGATGTCCACGACAGGCGTAGACAAAACTGGCAATGCATAAACAATAGGATTCATGATCACCCCCAAAATATCAAAAGGTACATCCTTCGTGACCTTGCATGTGTATACTTTGTGCTTAGGATGGCACTTAGGCACATCCTTCCTTTTCTTTGATCTTGTTGCCGGAGGGGACTTTGGTGCTTCTTCTATGGAGGTAGCAATAGCCCCACTGTCGGTTTCACTTTAGAGCTCATCCTCAAGCTCACCATATGTCAGTGTTGCACCTTGTACTTTGAGTTGAGAAACTTGGGCATCAACCCACCACTTGGTTCTGTCTACAACCAACTGCGTTACCAAATCGAGATCATTGATCTCTTCTTCATTCCAATCTATTAATGGCATCGGTAAATCAACCACAACATCAAATATTTCATCAATAATTATATCATCCTCTTCCTAAATTGGATGAGCATAGGGAAAAAATTGATCGACTTCACAAATTGGGTTGTCATCCACATGTAGTGTCTCATCCGCACTTCTTTTTCATCTTGACAATTGGCCCAGAGGTCCTCAATATGTGACCGATGAGCATATTGCTTTCCCACCTGTTTCTTCAATTTCCCATATGGGTTGATCCTCGGCTGAGCTGTGTGGAATTCCATATTGTATTCCACTATCTCCTTCTCTGAATAATTGATGCATTGGGTAGTGGGACAAGAATACATTCCTTGTCCGAATGTTAGGAGATATGGGATCCCTGCTTTGTGTTTATCGCTCAATAAGGTGTGAGTGTTTTGCAACTGTCTTGAGACCTTCAATAGGATCATCCGGTCATTAGGGTAGCATGGCAATTTATAGGGCCTCTAAGAGAAACCTTCTACTCTAGTATATGTAAACTTTGGGAATTGTATGAATAGATACCCAAATCTCTGAATGAACACTCTGGCACTATGTGAGACTCTCCTCTCAAAGTCTCCCCCAAGAAGTCTGATAATATGCCCGATAAAGGAATTGTTATGCGTTGCATAACCACCCCATCTTTTGTCTTGGTCAAAATGGGTCCCCCTTTTTGTTTTTGTCCTTGTTTGTTTTCCAAACAAAGTTTGGAGTTATTCTTCTCCAGTACTTTGTTTTTCTTTGGTTTGTTCTGTCAGAATTAGAACCGGAGATAAATCGAGTTTTGAAACTTGTTTCAAAGATCGGTTCCGATCCCCATCCCGACAGTCTTTTTTGTTGCCTTTTGGTTTGTCTTTGTCGGAGCCGGAGTCGGAGCGGAAGTTAAGTTTGAATTTATTCATGGTTTCTAAATCAGGTTCCATCCCATCTCCACCTCTGCCTTTTGTTTTCTTCATTTAGACTTAGGTTTTATTTTTGGTTTTTCTCGTTTTTGTCTTCGTGTTTTTATTTGACTTTTTATTTCATTTTCTTCTTTGTTGGCGGAACCGGAACCGGAACGGGAATCAAATGTGAGACTTGGACAAAGTTTCTAAATCAATCTCAACTCCGATTTTGCTCCCGCCATTTTCGTCATTGAATTTACTAAAGTCACACAGCAGTAATGTGCCAGTGCCCTCTATAGTTTTGACTCTGCTCTACCACATTTATGGCATTAATTACAAGAGCTTTGCACATATGAAACTGTGAGTTTTTACCTTAATTAGGGATTAACTGGTAGTTATCATCATTGTTTAAAAGATCAAGAGTGAACCAGAGTTGTAGTTGAGCATTTGTGTGTGTGAGTCAATCGAAAGGGAGACAATTACACGTGGATTTGCTTCAGGGGACTAACTTATTTATTTGCATTTGAGGTAGGGTTTCTTATTCTTTTCTTTTGTTGTTTTGCGAATCATTTCATTTGGGTTATTTGCAAAAATTCGTGATTGATCGATCTTCTTATGAGTTCCTATGGTTTGTATTGTTCATATTCTTTTTATTCTTTTGTTTGTTTGTTTTCGTTTTGCTTCTCTAGTATGTTAGTTTTTTTTTCATTTATTTGTTTTTCCTCACAGTCGTTTTCATGTTTAAACGTGACCGTACTGTGATGCCCTAGGTTTTAAATAGCATAGATAAGTTACTGTTCTTTTGTTTGTAAGGTTTGGTAGATTATGATTTTACTTAAGATTTATGTTGCGCATCATCTGGTTATTTTAAATTAGGTTAAAATTCATGCCCTAGGTTGTTAGAGGTCGAGGTTTTGTGAGTTAGGGTTTTGGTGCATTTTCCATTTTTAAATATGATGCCCTGATTGGTATGGTTGTCTTTCAATCATATGGGTAGTTCTTTTAAAGATTATTTTTAAGCCCTTTTTTTTCATATGACCTAGTTCTTAGATCTTAGTGATTATTATCCTTTCGAAAGCATTTATGATGTCATGGTTATTTTAAGCGGAAGCGGGATCATAATCGATTTAGACTTTGAACCATGTTTTTTAGAAAGTATCGATTCCATTTCCATCCCATCTCTGACTACGCTTACAATAAGAAACAGGCTTTCAAAATACTGGTAACCTAGGCGGAGGCAAAACTGGAACTGAATATAAAATTAGAAAATCTTCATGGAACCAAATCGGTTTTCATTTCGATTCCAATTCTGGTTACCGTTCCAACTTTGACTCTGGTCCCGCCTTGTTATTACTATAATCTCAATAACTGTTTTGACTCTGATCCTGACATTGTTTTAAAAGAGACTATTTAGAATGTTTTCTGCCTGGTTCTGCCTCTGGTATATATAAGAAGGATAAGATCTTAAATCATATTTTGTTATATTTGTTCAAGGATCTAATTTAATGTTTTGTTGCAGGAAGTTAAAGAATTTCAAGAATATCAGGAGAAGCTTCTTAGAGGAGTCAGCCTACAGAAACTTCAAAGGAATCAACTAAGACCAAGAAGATCAAACCAGAGCAACTACCTTATACCTTGAGGTATAATCATAAGGGTCCTATTGTCACAGCCAGTAAAGTAGAATCTGAATGGGCTGATATAACCGATACCAACTTGGGTCCATTCAACTATGAGGAGTTGTATTCAGAGACTTTTTTTGAAGAGGTGACAAGAAGAACACAAATAATAGTTAAGTCTGGCCTAGCCCACATTGTTGTGTTTCCACTATCCATCCAATGCCCATAATTGATCATGACAGCAACTGGGGCTTACAATCCTACCACCAGGCAGTGTGTGGATTCATAGGACAATGTTACCATAGACTTGACACCGCAAATGTTCCAATATATGTTTAATGTCCCTAATCCAAAGAACCTGGGATTGTTGAATGAGGCAAAAGCCTTGGAAATATATAGCAACCACAAGGAAAATAATAGAGCCCACCTAAACAAGAAATGGTTAAGAATAGAGAAGTCTTTGACAAAAATTTGGAAAGCGGGATGCTTTTCACTTCAAAGAATGAATGTTTCCCTTTATTCAAATAATCTTGGAAGGCAGACAAAAATTTGATTGGCCAATGATTGTATCTGATAGCATACATAATCAGCTGGTCAGTATAAGGGAAACTAAGAGTTTCTTTATGACTTCTTATGTGGTCTATGCAGCAGCCAGAGGAGGCATCTTCCCAGGATTGAACAAAGTAGGGGTATTAGGGGAAGCTGATGGACATAAGAGAGTATGGGACCACTATGACCAGCTATTCCTACCCGTGTCTGAGTCACATTTTAGAAGGATTAATGATGCATTCTTGTATGTAATCATTAACCAAATTATAGGAGATGCAAGGTATAGGTTAAGTCAGGAGTCCATGGCCTTTATCATAGAATGGGGATGTTGGTATATCTAGTACCCCAAGTTCACTTATTTTAGGTTGGCAGGATTTGAGGGTCATCCCCACTTACTTCCAAGATGCTGCAGCAACAGGATGATTTTGATGGATTTTGTCTACCAAGCTCTGGGGGTCAATGCCCGACTGACAATAAAACACAAACCCGATTGTCACAAGTTCCCCATGCAATTGGGTGAGTATAGTTGCCCACATCTTGTGGGAGCTAAAGTGATTTGTAGTGAATTGGTGCATTTGAAGTGGGGCTTATACACTGCCCAAAAGTATTTTGATCCAAAGAAGAAGATGAATGCTTTGTTGGCTTCAGTCTTTGATAAACACTTCAACTTGCTAGAAGATTTTTGGAGTGATCTCCAAGATGAGTATGACCTTAGAAAGAGGAATTATGAGAGGTTACCTATTCCACTCATGGTGGAATTTGGAGTGACAATTGATGTTCCTGATGCACTATCGGATGATGGGGTAGTGTTGGATCCATCCTATGAGGCACAAAGCATAGGTACAATTTTTTTGGATCCAGTGAATTGGGATGCTGAGGAAACCATTGATATCAAATGTATAGCAAGACCTGTACTGGATAGGATTATCCAATGGGTTGTTCTCAGAGCTAAAGCTCCTGGAGGTCTAGCTCTCATGAAAGGAAAAGGATACAAAAGAACTAAGATGAGAGTGCCACCTAAAGAACCATTAGAGTTCTTCCCTCTTGACATAGAAGAGATTGAGCTAGAAGCTTCGGCTCAAGATGAACCTGAGGCACTGGAGGAAAATGTTCCAATAGGAGTGGTGGATCTAGTATCATTTGCAGGAGAGTCATCTGACCAAGTCCCACATATAGAGAAGCAAGGTGAAGAGATGCTTAGAGGCACTCTTCATGATACAACTGAGATCTTGAAGGGAAAAAAGGCAGAAATAGAAATTCATGATCTTGCAACAGATTCTGATGAGACCTTGTCAGAAAAGGATGTGCAAGAGGAGATGTCTCTAGAAATTGAACATGTGTTAACTGAAGAAGATCAATGGGCACTTTTTGAGGAAGCAAAGAAAGATTCAGATGCTAAAGCACATGTAGAAGCAATGGAGAAGCAAAAGGCAATAGATGCTAAGGCACAAGCAGATGCCTTACTTCAACAACAACAAATGGAAGCCAAGCAAAGAGCTGATGAAGTGCTGAAACAACAAAGGAAAAAGGAGTAGGAGCTCAAGACCAAAGAAGACAATGACAGGCTGGAAATGGTGCAGAAGATCCATGAGCTAGAAGAGGAAAAGGGTAAGCAACGAAGGGAGAGAGAAGCCCTTGAGTCTAAATTTAAAATAATTGAAGAAGCCTATAAGAAGAAGGAGGAAGCATAACACAGACAAAAAGAGAAACATGTTGAGGAGCTGGCCAATTAGGTACAAAAGGAAAAGGAAGCCTTGGACAAAATTAAAGCGTTGGAAGAAGAGAGAAACAAGTTACTTGAGGAGAAAAGGTTGGAAGAGGAAAAACTGAAGAAGGAACAAGAAGACAAGAAGATGCAAGAAAAAAAGGACAAGGAAGAAGCTGAAAAGCTTGCACAAGAAAATGTAGAGCAAGAAAAACAAGATGTACATGAGGTTGATCCTCAACCTAAGGTTAATATGCTACAGCCTTTATCCTCTACAACTACTGCTTCTTCTTCTACTATAATGGCCACTACTCCAAGTGCTCGCACTTGGTTAAAACTTGATCTTCAAAAGAGGCCAGTAACACCCTCACAACCTCTTAATTGGGATGACATGATGAAAGAGATTGAAAAAGAAAGACCCAAGAAGAAGGCTAAAATTTTGCATTCCACTAGACTCACTGAAGGAGGAGAAATTGTTGCTGAATGTGCAATACCAGTGGTGGATAAGGATGTGGGAGATATGCAGCTAATTGATTACTAGTTGATCACGGCCAATTTGGGAAGACCCACAAGAAATCAGAAAATGAACTTAATTGATGTGGTAGCATCATCCACTAAATCAAGGATGATAAAGGATAAACAGAGAAAGGATGAGCTTAAGGCTCAATTGGATCAATTACACATCTTCTTGAAGAATGTTTCTACTCTGAGGTCATAGCAAATTACCACCATAGAGACACCAGTTTTGCTTAGCAAGAGAGAGGTGGATGATTTGGTGCAGATAAGGAGTAAGGCTGGGATGATGGATAGATGGACCGACAAGCTTAATCAGGAAGTAGGTGAGGTGCTAGGAAGTAGTTATGAGGTTCATGAGAAAGATTTGAAGCTAATAGAAGAAATGAGTCAGCATGCTAAAGCATTGGGAGAACAAGAGGAGGAGTATAGAGGGTATATCCAGAAGCTAAAAGAGATCAATAAATTTTTGAAATCCACTCTTCTAGAGTAGTCAATCCTTGAAGAGGACAACACAAATTTCTTGGAAAAGGCCTCCAGCATAATCCGGTTTAGAGTTGACTCTTTTTACAAACATAAGAATGAAGTTCAGGATTCTAGCAAGGATCTAAATGAACAACTTTATGAACTAGAAGTTGTTATTGCTATTCTAGTGAATGTTGATATACCGGTGAAGGAAGGCCTGGCTTTAAGTCAGTTAAAAGAGAAATGGGATGGTGGACTTAAAGAGGTCTTACAAAAGGGAGATGATGGAGAAGATCTGTTGTTGGATCGATCGATGGATATTAGAGAAGAGGTAAGGGCTTCTAGAAGGGAGTTGACAAAGTTGAGAGGCATGAGAGGGTTTGTTGCTACTGAATTGAAGAGGATCAAGTTCGAAGACAGTTGGATTGATGGACTAGATTTGGATATGCTTCAACAAGTCTTCTCTAGTTATGATGAGTACACTTCAGAAAAAACTTTGCATGCATGACTGACAGTCTTATGGGCACATGGATTTATTTTCTTCTCTCTCTTTTTCTCTCTAGTTTACTAGATGATCAATATGGGAACTAGAGATCAATTTATCTGAGTTTCCAAGAAAATTTAAGTTCCTGAAAAGGTGGATCTCAACTTTAGATAGAGAGGACTTCATATTTTGTACATCTATATATACCTATAGGGTACCATATTGTAAAGGTCGGCTAATGAGAATAGAATTGGCCACCTGATAGTAGGAAATAGGAATTTTATAGCTTTGAAAAGACACTTTGTTATTATTATTTACATTTGAATACAAATATAGGTTTTTACGCAATATGGTGTTGGAATTGAGTTTACTAGATAAGGTTGATGAATCATAGTCTATCTATATGCCAATGATTGTGCTAAAGCATAAGTGTTTCTTATGTGATGAAAATCATTAGAAGGAACCAGATTTAAAGATTATTTCATTAAATTATCTATGGATTGAATTATTGAAAGTTTGTTGATCTATGATTTTAGTAATGAATGAGAGTTTGTTCTTTTGGAATCTTTAAAGTATTTATGATGTGTGATTGTGATGGTTAAATTAAGCACCATAGATGCATGCAATAGTATGGAATGTTCTGTAAATTGCATCATGTTATGGTTTTCTTGATCTATTGGAGGAACATTCGTTGTTGAAAATATATGTTCGAATATTAGATAATTTTTATTCATGTTTCACTGATGTGTGCCTTGATCTATCTTTTTCTTTTATTTAAAACCCTCATTTTCATTAAATACAGATTGATGAATCCATCATTGCTTGCATTCCTTTAAAAAGAAAAGGCCCCTTGAATATTACAATTGCATGGACCAATTGAGTGACACCAAACAATTGAGAACCAACTACCAGGACCTTGGGAGTTAGGCTACTATATGTTGTATTTCTTTTTTAGGAGAAATAGAGTAGAGATATTATGTTTAACGTTGTTTGTGTCATTTTCACCATCAACAGATCTGGTGCTAGAAGGAGGGCCTGAAGGAACAAGCTAGCTTGCATTGTGTCATTCTCACCAAATAAATACGAGAGGATTCTCAGATCCTCTACTAACCCTGAACCATTAGAAGAACTCCAAACCCCGGTTAGACCTAGACCCCATGCTCATAGAGTTTTGATTCCACCATTGCCACCACCACTTACTCCACCTAGATTTCAACCAAATCCACGTACACCACGACCAGTTCAACCTACATCACCACCACCAATTCAGCTAGTGTCACCACCAATTTGACCTATATCACCACCACCTACTCAACCAATCTTACCCATGGCTTACTTTGTGAATAACCCCTCTCTGCTAGGGACTATTCTAGGGGGAATCCATGATTTACCCAAGAATCCAATTTTTTTTTGTCCCAAGTACATGCATGGGGAATCAAGAAGCACAAAGGAGCATATACAAGTGTTCAAAGATGCTTGTACCTATTCTCAAGTGGCTCATGAAGACGTGGTATGTAGATTATTTCCTTATTGTTTAGGGGACATGGCATATAACTGGTACTTAAATCTGCCCCAAGGATCTATTCTGGGCTAGACAGATTTAAAAAACACATTCATTAATCAATTCTGGGTCTATGTAGACCCTGTCATCCTATATCACTAGTTTGCCACCATAAGAAAAGAAAATCATGAGCCATTTCCTCTATTCAACACTAGATTCCAAAGGGTGTTTCGTAGGCTGCAAGATCCTTACTTAGTGGCAAAGAATATTGTCATTTAAGCATATTTAAGAGTTGTTGATCCCTTGATTGGTCTATTCTTGTAGAGAACTTATCTACCCAATGAGATTGACTCCCTGTCTAAAGTGTATCATTTAGCCATCAAATTACAACATTAGATAAGTCTGCAATCAGGAGGTTTAGGAGCAGATCTTCTTCCCATGAGTTATCAGATGCCTAATCCATCATTATATAACACTGTCCTAGGGATGTCTTACTCCCAATACGGACCTGTGTCTAAATTGTAGGCCCCACCTACCATGCCCTTTTTTGGAAATGGCATGCAAGATTCTTCCCAACAACCTCAAAATCAACAACAACAAGTGGGAGGATCAACGCATGTTCATTCCCCATCCATAGTGCAAAATTTGCAAAATGAACAAATCGCTCAACTAACCAATGAGTTAGAGACTCTCAAGAAGACTCTATCTCAAATGTCTAATGATATGACACAGCTTAGGCAAAACCCTCCCCACAACCAAAACTAGAATTATCAGAACCAGGGAGGTTACAACAACTAGGGGAATTACTCTAATCAGAATATGAATTAGAACACCAACCAAAACTTCTAGAATCAGAACTCCTCTAATCAAAATTACCAAAATCAAAATAGAGGATATAACCAGAGTTCTAGCAACAATAATAGGTAGTGGAATAATGGACCTAACAATGGGGGAGTTTCACATAATTATCAGTCAGGTGAGGAGAGATCACATACTACTAATATGGATGACCTTAATTTCATGACTAATTGGTGCAGGCTACATGATACTACAGCACATTCTGAGGTTAATTGCCTAGAAATGGAGAAAATGGTAAAGATTGCACAAGCTGATTCCCATCCTCTAGCAGGAAATTCCAATCAGGATAATGGGCCAGTAAGTACTGCTATGAATTTTGAGACTATTGATGAGACATACCAATTTCCCATGCAGGGAGATAATGAGCTAGAGGAGGATGTGTATGATGCCCAAGCCTTCCAGTCCAAAGGTGGTCACTTCTTGAGAAATCAGAATAAGGGCCCATTCACTACATTTGCACCCCCAAACAACATGGTGCCACCTAACCAAAATGCAGATAATAACCCACCACCACTGAAGGGACCTTCTGACCCTCAGAATACAGGTAATCCATCTCCTTTTCCTAAATATCAAGTGAGGAATGATTCATAATTTGATTTTATTGCATAATTGCAAAGACAAAAGACATCATTATCATTCTTTGACATCATGAAGTGGTGCCCAGCTCAACATGATGTGGTATTGAAGGCCTTGGAGGAGGTAGACTGCTTAAAAGGGAAAGGGAAAGTGACTCTAGTGAAGGAGACAAATGCAACTATCTATAAAGGTAAGACCAGTACCCCACCTTTTCTTTTAAGTTGAAGGATTTTTGGAAAGAATTTGCATAATTTTTTATTAGACTCTGGAGCATTGGGAAATGTTATGCCCTTTTCAATATGTAAGAAGTTAGGATTAAATCCTATCCTGACCAATAAGAAAGTGATCCAGTTAGACAAAATTGAGGTCAATACTATAGGAGAATTAAAGAACATGCATGTACAAGTTGGATCAGATCCAAGGATCCAAACCTACATAGATATCCAAGTGGTGGACATCCCAGAGACATATGGTATGCTCCTAAGTCGGGAGCTAATGAAAAGTATTGGGGGATATTTGTCCTTGGATTTCTCTCACATGTGGCTACCCTAGAAGGGGGTAGAAACGTAGATAAGGATTGAGAGTGAACCAAGGCTCAAGCATATGATTACAAAATATGATGCTTCAAATGAAGTAGCATATTTTGAGACTGAGATAGGGGTTTACAAACAAGAGGAAGTCTTGACCTTCTCTATACTCAATCCTGAGGATACATTTCCCCTAGAACATAGTGACCCAATGATCAACATCAACTAGCAAGTTCTAATAAGGAAATTGCAACAACATAAGCTGGTATTAGGAGAGGAAACTGATTTGAGCAGTTTGTTGCTTCCTAATTGGTGTAGAATTCATTATCATAATCATTCAGAGTTAACGTTCCTACCATGCCTAAATATCTTAAATCATATAGGCCTACCTCAGCAAATATGTCAAGAGAAACCCCAAACACCCATCAATGAGTTTTCTTTTACAGTTAAGGATGCTACCATTCTCACTCGGACTAGTCTTTCTCAAGAGGAAGGTTCCTCACCAATAGAGCAGACTCAGGTTCTATGCTCTAAGATTCAAGAAGAAATTAAGGTTTCTTAGTTCTTTTCCAATACACCTGCTCTAGATACTCTATCAATGCCTAAGGCATTAATAAAAGATGAATTGGATTGCAATTTAACCCAAGAAGTTGTTCAAGAAGTGATTCTTGACCAAGCTGTGAATATGGAAAAGTCTTCAAGTGAGCCTTGCCCAAAGTCAATTTCTGATGACTAGCAAAAGTCTGAGCCGCCACATATCCCAAGTAAGTTATTCCCCATCATCCCTAAAAAGAAAGAGCTCCCAGCTAAAGACCAATTGTGGAGTCTTAAATTTTATGGCTCCAAATCCAAGGCAGGAAGTGGAGTAGGGATCGAATTAACCAACCCAAAAGGGAAGACTTACTTTTCGTCTTACAGGTTATAGTTTGGCTACACAAAAAACATGGCTAAGTATGAATCACTTGCTTGTGGACTTATGTTTGCTCATGAAAATAAGGTTACTACTCTCATAGTCATGGGGGATTCTAAAGTGATCGTAAGATAGGTACGTAGCCAATATACATGTCATAACAAAAGACTGGCTGCATACAAAAACAAAGTTTGGAACTTAATTGAAGACTTTAATGCTTTTGGGATTACTCTAATCCCTAGAGAAGCTAATAAAATTGTAGATGCCCTTTCCATTGCTGCTAGCACATTGGAACTCATGCAAGACTCTAATCTAAAGAGATTTTCAGTTGAGTTAAATTCAGTCCTAACTATCCCTGATAATGTCTGAAATTTTTAGGTATTCGATGAAAATCAACATATATTGGCCTTTTTGGAAAGTTCTGATGTTTTTGAAGGAGAGATAATAGATGAATCTGAAAGAGATCAAGGAGATTGGGATCTTGAGAAGGATGGTGAAGAAGGGATATTGGATTTGAAAAGTAATAGTATTCCAAAAGGGATGGTAGCTTTGGAGAGAATATTTGATTCTGACCCACGGGCTCGTCAAAGGGTGCCTACAAAGAGTGATGGAGGAAAATATGAATTTGTTAATCTAACTCACTCAGGCCTTGAAAGGAATGTCCTCATACGAAAGACTTGTCCTCAAGAAATTAAGGACAAGATAGTCAAAGTTTTGGAATAGAACATTGCATCAATTGCTTGGAGTTATGATGACCTCAAAACCTTTGACACTTCAATGATCACACATACCATACCTTTCAAGATAGAATCCAAGCCCTTCTATTAGAAACAACACCCAGTCAATGCTTTAATTGAGCCCCTGATCTAGAAAGAGGTGAAAAAGCTCCTATCTGCAAGAATAATCTTTCATGTTAGACATTCTACCTGGGTGGCAAATTTAGTTCCTGTATGCAAGAAGAATGGTGAAATCAAATTAGGTGTTGATTTTAGGAATCTAAATAAAGCCTCTAAGAAGGATAATTATCCACTACCCTCTCTAGATGAAGTGCTACAAAAGGTTAATGGGTCTCAGATGATGTCATTTTTAGATGGTTATTCTAGGTACAATCAGGTTCTTGTCAGTCATGAGGACAGAATGAAGACAACTTTCACCACCAAATGGGGCACATTTGCCTATCAGAGGATGTCATTTGGTCTTATCAACGTCGGAGCAACCATTCAATGGGTAATGGACGTAGCCTTCAAAGATTTGATAGTGAAGTGTATAATTATTTATGTGGATGATTTCACCATCTTCTCCAAGAATAGAGAAGACCATGCAGTGGATTTGGAAAAATTCTTCAAGAAATGTATAAGCTATGGTGTCTCCCTCAATCCAAAGAAGTGTGTGTTTGGAGTATCTAAAGGGAAACTCCTAGATCACATCATATCAGAAGAAGGGATATCCATAGACCCTGATCGAGTGGAGACTATCTTGAAACTAACAAGGCCAGGCAACAAGAAAGAAATGAGATCCTTCTTCAGGAGGATCAATTTTGTTAGAAAGTTTATAACAGGGTTTACGGAGATCGTCAAACATCTAAATGAAATGATGAAGAAAGAGGAAAAGATTGAGTGGAGTAATGAGGCTAAATTTTCTTTCTCATAGATCAAATAGTCAGTATCTGAGGCACCTATGTTGACAAGCCCATATTATTTAAA
>CM021109.1:588707674-588756587 GCA_007115665.2 Sequoiadendron giganteum
AACTCTTTTAAATTTTCATTCCCTATCGACCAATAAAGAAAAGCAATCATATTTGAGATTTCTTTGATGAAGATTGAACTTTGAAGAACCTTTAGAAACTGATATTTTCCTTCCTTCAGTACCTATATTCAATTCCTCGCTATGGTGTAAATAGACATTCATCCTTCTTCTTAGAGAATTATGTTTTTGTAATTCCTTTGTCTATACTTGTAAACTGGTCTCTGAGAGGCAATTTGAGAAAAATCCCAATCAGAACACTATCCAACTTAGCCACTAGCTTATCATCAATAGTCTTGACCTCCCTAGTTTCTGGGTTGTAACCTTTCATACATTCCAAAATTAAATCCAAACATTGAATTGATATTAGAAAGCCAAGAATGTGAGAAAATCCATTCTTGAATATCCTCTGAGCTAGTGGTGATCTCTTCCCCTCTTACATGGTTTTGCAAAAATCTTGTAGGTTGATGTGACCCAACTTCATATCTGTGATCTCAAGTTGTGTACTTTCTAATAATGACATGAACTCATACCCTTGATATTTGTACTTAATGATTACAAATAAGGATTCAATTTGTTTGCAAAGAACCTATATATCTTATTCTAACACTTCCACTTTGGCAAAGACTAGAGAATGCAACCAATTTTATGGAGTTTGGTGTGGGTTTGGGAGGATTCCTCAAGCCTTTTCAATAAAAACATTTGATATATCATTGTAGACATTGAAAAATGTCCTAATCGATATCATACATTTAAAACAGATTTACTAACATCATTTCCTCTGAAATCCATCATCTTTTCACTTAATTGATTAAATTGGCCTAGCTATTTAATTAATTATGCCATTTCCATCCATTAACCTCATTAATTCAATCGAGTTAATTCACCCCCTTTCATGCTAACATTTCATCTAATTAAATTAAATAAATCCACATATTTAATTTAATTCCCTAAGTCTTCTAATTTAATTAAATAACCCTAAGTTATTTAATTAAATGTCATCCCCCTTTTCCCATTTATTAAATCATCTAATTTAATAAATATCACTTTATTCCTCCAAATCCCTTAATTGCATAAATTAAATCTCGTTTAATTAGCAATTAGACTAATTTTCCTCTAATCAAAGGGAATATTCTTTATCTCCTTTTTGCACAATTAAAACTTTGTTTTAATTTGCAAAATGCCTTTTTCCTCACACATAGGAATATTCCAAAAGAATATTCTTATTCCTCCATCATTTGAAAAAGGATATTTTCACTTGGCTTCAAATGCAAGTTACCTTGTAACTTGAGTTACAAGTTATCTTTTAACCTTTTGAACATGTTACCTTTGACCTATGTGTGCAGGCCAAAAGTGTGTTTGTTTGAGGCAAATGTGAACCCTTGATCCTTTCCTTGATCCATGTGATCTTGTATTCTTGTCCGTTGATGAGAATCCTTGATCCATGCCTCCTTTTTCCTTTCATCCTTGACCGTTGATTAATCTTTTCGATCTCAACCCTCCATTTCTCATTTGCTCTCCTATAAATAGGTCACTATTTGGAGACAAATGGTTCCATCTTTTTCAGAGCAAATTTATGTTGTTGAATATCATCCATCTTTCAATTGCAAAATTATGCTATTGAATTAACTTGCATCCACACTCATATTTTACTCACTTTTAACTAGTTTTAGTTCATTTTAGTTGCATAAATAGCTTAGAGCATCCATTAATGGCTTCCATGCATCCATCCTAGTTTATATATGAATTAGGGTTTTCATCTTTTAGCATAATTTTAGCTTAGATTAGCTTAGCAATAACATAATTAGATAATTTGTAGCATATAATCATGTTTAATTAGCTTGCATCATGTCCATTTTAGCATAAATCATTTTTTAATCCATTTTATCACAAAGGTTCCATCGATTCTCTTCCATAGAATCGACTGAAACAGGCTCACTAATCATGATATTGGGAAAGGGTCATCGTTCACATCAACACGACACCAATTCCAAAATAGGATAAGTTTCAGATGGGCTAGATTAGGAATTTAACTATTTTTGTGTAGTTTGTAGCTTTCATTTTCAATTAAATGCTTAGTTTAGATTTCCATTTTGAATGATCTTGTTTGTAGATGCAGGCATGTTTGGCTCAATTATACTTTGATTCATCATGGATCAAGTGTAATCGACACTCACTGATAATCCTCATCTCACATTTTGGTGCTAGAAGGAGGGCGAACCGTTAACAGATTTTTAGCTCGAATTTCGTTTATTGGATGTTTTGCAGGTTACAACAACACCAAGACTACAAACATCGAAGCCCTCGGTAGAGCGTCACCATATAGCAATGACCACACAATTTGAAACAACGACGCTCATTTAATGCATTGACGTCAATTTAATTATGGCACCGCCGAATTAATCCAGAAGTATTGAAGAGATTGAATGATGACGCCCATCTTCACCAGAGCGACGCTTTCAAATCACAAATCGCGATGCTATCGTTAGCAGCGATGCCAGGCCAAATTGTGATGCTATTGTGCTCACTTTTTCTATTGTGGAGAGATGCCCATTTTCACCAAAGTGATGCCCATACTTCAAATTGTGACGCTATCGTGTTCAGCGACGACCCACTTTGGCAAGAAATTTTTTGACTATTTTTCAAACATGTACTTTAATTTCTTTGATTTATCTAATTACTAATGCACGTCTGACTATATTTAGGTTATTATACTAACAAGATTTTGTAGGTTGACAGGTATGGAGCTGAAATGAAGATATCCTCTTCCATCTTTAATTCTATAATTGTAAAAGAGCTTAAACGCTTTGGGGAAATTACAACCCAATTTTCATGCTTTCTATCTTCTATTTAGGACCTCACTAAATTTAAATTTGGTCTTAAAATGAATGCTCAAATGGAATAAAATTGAACCTTCACATCATCATTTTACTTTGGGCTTAAAATTGAACAAGCAACTTCACACTTGGTTTTGGCGCTATAAAAAAACTCATCATTGCTTTGAGGATTAAAATGAACTTGTGTTTGATTTTCCTTGTAAAATTCTTTGCAACGTGTCATTTAAATGCGTATTCACTTCTCTCGCACTTCACGGTGACCTTGAGAATCAAAATCATTTTGGTGACATTGGTTGTCTAAAAACTTACTTACACATTTCAATTTGGAGCTAAAATTGAACAATCATGCGAGTGTGAAGGAAAGGCATTGTGTGTGCTCCCCCCTAAATGCTTTACTCAACCTAGGCAGTCGAAATAAAAATGTACTTATTTTCTATTGTCTATCTTTAGAGGGCCTACATTCATGGGAAAAAGTAATCACCCTAAGGGAATGACCCAAGCGGTAACGAGCTAAAGCCAAGCTCTTCCAAACCGCGATATAAATGTGTGGTTACAATGAAAATTGTGATCAATGGGAAGTGGTACATGACAGCTCTCCCCCAACATCTTGATGATGCATAAAGCCTTTGTTCTAAGGGTTGTGAGACCTCTCACAAAGATTTTATCATTACACGGCCTAAACTGGAAGCCCTTATTATGAACCTTTGTTTAGCAATCCAAAAAATCCTTAATACTTGTTGGTGAAAAAATGGCCATTCTGAAGCCATCCCATGTTCTTACTATTCAATTGTAGAAACATAAAAATCCTTTTGATCTTCGGATTTTAAGGATTTTGAGATTTGGTGGTCCCGAGAAGTGTGTGCCGTGGAGGGGAGCCAGTGTCACCAAATCTCTAATTGTTCGCGTTGTTTAGTGTTTGGAGAAATCCAAGTGGGAATTCAAAAAAGTATAGCCGTTTCGAACCTAGGATCGTAAGTGATTGTGAGTCACTTTAATACATTTCTTGGTTCCACAACATTCCAAAAACAAACATACACTATCTTCAAAATTTCAAACACTTCAGTTTAAATATGGGTGCCTCTTGATTTAGCTTTGATATTGCTACTTGTCCTAAGGGTTTCTATCCTTAGCGACTTCTAAATATCTTGACTTAATCATAATCCATATTTCTCGAAGACAACATAGGTAATTGTGGCTCTAATCTCATGATTTTCATGAAATGGACATTGTGAAAATTATGATATTTTTGACATGAACATTTAGTTTGGAAACTTAATCAAGAAGAGTGTTTGTAAAATCAATTCATGTAAGCAAGATAAATGACACAAATTGAACCCCCCATGACCATTTGGAGACCAGACGCTCCTGTTTTACAATCCGACCTTACAGGTGCTATCATTCAGCCAAACTTTGAATACATTGAGGGAGAAAAAACAGATATTATCAATAGTTTAAGAACGTTCACTTTTGAAACCAAGGAAACATCCAATCAGTGGAGAATTGCTGCAACTATCTTGGATAAAGAAGAATGAAGAGAAAATATTTTGGCTAGAAGGCCCATATTACCACCTCCCGCATGGCAATAAGTATCTTCTTCTTCTTTAATGATCTGACACAAAATAAAAATCCCCAAAAAATGGTCTACTGGTCATCATTTTAAACTCTAGCACCTTAGTTCAAGAGTGATGAAAAACCGCACTACAACACTATATCTAAACATAAACAAATTGTTGGTAAAATTTTACGAACAGCCACTAAGAAAACATCCAGACATGTATGCATTCTTTATGGGTTAGAATCGAGATCTTTTTCAAGATAATCAACCCATCTGAATGATCCATCATACCATCAAAGTCTGTGAAGTAAAACCTGCATCCCGTCATCATAGACATAGCTATCCTAACTCAAATTTTGGTAGGAAGTGGGCTATAATTCTTTACCGTAATCGTTATTGTTTATTAAGAAACCACTATGCTTGAGCTAGGAGAAGGAGAATAGGTTTAAACATCCCCATTTGTCCTCTCATCTAAGTCAATATTGGGTCTTTAGGATTTGAACATTTTAGGGGTCTAGCATCATTCTCACTACCGTGGTCTTGGAAAACATAGGTTCATTCTAAGTCAACATTGGGTCAAACATTTCATCCATCCCTTCATCAAAATTTCATGCTTCACCTCACCTATCTTTGCAAAACTTTCAAACACACCAAAATATTTTGAACTAAACATAAAATCAAACCAATCCCTAACTTTGAAAAGTTGTATGTGAAATGTATCCTTTTCCATGCACCTAGTAAAGATAGTTATCATCCTTGAAATAGTTTATCTTGAAGGTCACGAGTTTACCCTAAAGATTCCCAAGTTCATCATCATCCTAACATCAAAACATCAAATTCAAAGTCAAAAGCGTTGTCCCAAAATGATTGCAAAGGTCACTTTCCATATCACCCATCTTTTCATTCCCCATTATCATAATTGCTCCAAAAAGACTTAGAGCATCCCTTTTACCTAGATTTGAGTCAACTAGAGAGTTCAAACATTATAAATCTCAACACAACTCTCCCACCAGTGACCCTAAATTTATGGTAAAAACAAGATCACAATACAAGAGAATTATGGAGAAAACCAAAATCACATTTACCTCAAGTGATCCAAATCCTTTAGAATTTGACCCAAGAATCCAAGTCACACCATCACAACAACCCTCATCTCACGAGACCATATGAGATAGAATATGTCACAAACAATCCCTTTGAGCTCACTAAGGAGGAAATCATGGAACATCAAGCCTTTAAAAACATAGCTCCTATTTCTCCATCATTCATGGCACAAAATTTGGCACAAGGCTTCATCACTCCCCCATTAGGGATAAATCAAACATCTACTCCTAGTCTTGTAGCCAGTCTTGCTAAGGACTTTAGTCTGACTCTTCCATTTGAAAGCAATACACTTGTGGGTACTCTTGATACCAATCCTCCACCTCCAACAACCACTTGGATGCCTACCTTTGGTGCTCCTTCCATCCCCAAAAATTTGAAAGAACTACATAAACCTCTGGACCTTCATTATTCCACCACAACCTCCACCTATCGGGGACACCCATCTTCATCTACATCCATGAGTACCATGAGTACCACAAGTATTCCCACCATCATGCAAAGTAGTATAGACCAAGTATCTTAAGGTATTATGCAAGGGAATGTCCATACTATATCACAGAGTCAACCCTCAATGAAAATAGGGACATATTTACTCAATCCTCCCATGGGTTCATCTATACCATTGTCGTCCAATCCATCTATCATCAATCCAAATCAAACCAACACCTTGGGTATGAACCTTATCAACCAAGGAAGTACCTTGATCACATCTCAAGCACAAGGAAATCCCCTAAACATAGGTCAAGGGAATCATTTCAATCAATGGACTCAAGGTCCTAGTATGCCAACACCATTGCAAAATCTACCGACAACATCCATATCCTTCCCCACGGTCCCCTTCACCATGCAAAATCAAATGGGATCTCAAAGTTACATTCCTCCATCTCAATCCCCCATTTTGCAGGGAATGTTGAACTAAGGAAACTCCCAAACTCTCATCACCAACTCACAACCCATACAAAACATCAACATCCACAATCCATCACAGATGTCCCAATAACAAACTGGTCCTATGTTGCAAAATCATACGTTAGCCTTACAACAAGCACAACAAGCTTATCATCAATCCATCCAACAACAAAAATAACAAGTAGCCTTAGCCACACATGAACAACAACAACAACAAGAAGAAGCCTTAGCCACACAACAACAACAACAAGAAGCCTATCAAGCATCCTTAGTAGCTCAACAACAACATCAGGCCCAACAACAAGCCATCATGGCACAAAAAAAACATCAGGCCCAACAACAAGCCATCATGGCACAACAATAACATCAAGCCCAACAACAAGCCATCGTGACACAACAACAACATCAGGTCCAACAACAAGCCATCGTGGCACAACAACAACAAAAATCCCAACAACAAGCCATCATGTCACAACAACAACAACAGGCCCAACAACAAGCCTTACTAGCTCAACAATATGCCCAATATCAACAACAACAACAACAACAAAGTTCCTACTATAACTCTCAACAAAACATCGTCAATCCAAACACGCTAGGAACATACACATCATCACCTCAATCACCTTCACATAATCCCACTCCACCATACACCCCATACAACACACCATCATATCAAAATCCCATATACAACTCATCCACCATCCCATCATATGTTCCTCCACCAAATCTGCAAGATGATCTAACATCACAACTCAAAGAATTATGACAAGAAATGCAAGATTTCTGAATGGGCAAGACAAAGAAGCCCCATACACAGAACCTATGTCCTTACCCCTTTGACTGAAAAATTGTAATGGTACCATTCCCTCCTAGATTTTAAATCCCCAAATTCGATAAATACAAAGGGAGAGAAATTCCTGTAGACCATGTTGAAGAATTCAACGCCATGTTTATGGAGATAGCCTATAATGATTCATATCTAATGCATCTCTTCCCTCAAAGCTTAATAGGTCCTGCTATGGATTGGTTCTCTCATCTATCTCATTGCATTAAAACATTTATGTTGATGGGTGTTTTTGCACTTCTCAACACAGGCATTGCACGAGTACAATGCATCTCTTGAAAAACAAATCCCTACAAACAAGTTACAGAAAATTATCCCAAGGTCTCTCGGGTGTCAGTCATGAGTTGAAAAAATAGCTCAGTTGATTGATGTGATTTTCTGGTAATCACAACGGGAATTTATGGTTCACGAAGTTGGAATGAATTGGATCTTCAAATGGAGTTTCTCGTGATTCTGGAAATGAGTTGTAATTGCTAAGGTTCAAAACAACAATCTAAAAGTCCATATTTAACATCGGATTTGGCTTTACAATGATGCTGGAACCTTGCTTTAACTTCTATCTCAAAGAAAGGTCAAAAGGGAAAAGGGATAGATAAGTTCCTAGACCTGCAACTAATGATGAACAATAATAATGGAGGATGCTACAGTGGACAACATTCCTAAAACTAAGTTCCACTTAACCAAAAGGTCCAACAATCTCATGAAACTAGTGCTATCTTCTAAGGTCTACAAATTTTCAGCTATCCATTCACCATAAATCATGAATAAAAGATGAAGTTTAAGTGCAACAATGAGTTAATGTTTAGACTAGATTTACACTATTGTTCATCATCAACAAACAACAAAAAGCATGAACATGGAAAGCATCAACACCATAGCATTCTTCACTATCAATGTGCAACATGAACTAAACTACCAAAAGTAACTTGAAACACTTAGAACAGTAAGCTAAATCTATCTAAATCTATCAATTTTGAGGAGAAGAATCGTGCAACATGTGAGAAACACAAGAATCCACCAAAACAATGAAATTCTATTGAAATTTCTGCAGCATGTCTTTATACAACAACTCAACTCTCTCTTTGAAAATGAGAGGGGACCCTTATTTATAGTTCTCAAAAAGTAAAATGAGTGGCCAGGATTTACTTTCATTGTGTGGCCAAGATTCATTCTACATTAGGGTTTCACCTACCCCCAAAATATATCAATATAAAATACATCTTTGTCTTCTTCTCTTTTTTGTCCTCTAGTGGCTCTGACACTGTAGTAGCTTTGTCTTGTAGTGGCTGCCTTTTTTTTCTAGCTAAACTATTAGAAACTCATCATCTATCACTAGTTTTCCTGCATCCTTTTGAAGGGTGGCGTACTCCATAAATTTTCCAATTAGAACCCGAAGCTTATCCTATTCTAGGATGTTGGATTGAAGGATCTAAAAGGACAACTTCTTGAATCTTACAGTGATCTGCTCCTAGTGCTTGGTGCATTTGGGTGTGGTTTTGATTTCCTATTCATACTGTGTGAATGCCCTTGCTGCAAAGTCCATGAAACCTGATGTAAGAGCATATGCTGCCCCTTGCTCCATCTTCTTGTGGACGTATGGCTTGATTTTCTCTGGATCTAACTCCAGGGCGGTTATGCCATAGTCCGTCATCATCTTAAGATAGTCCTCGCTGTCTGTTCTATGCTCTACAACCCATTTGAGGTCTAGCTTAACCTCATGCAACACCCTTTCAAGGACATCCTTTCTATGATCTAGGCGCATTTTCCATATCTCTACCAACTAGTGATCATCTGCAACGAGCTTCAACTACTTTTCCCATGTCTTTTGTGGTATCTTTAGAATAGCTTCGAGCTTAGGATAGGTAATCTTGTAGAGCTCGGTGAACCTGTGACATGATATCTCTATATCTTTCAATTGCTTTTGTAGATCTCAAAATTTGTTGAACAATCGAGCAACATGATGGATGCCCATATCGCCATTATACAACACTCGTTGGAACCAATATGTCATGGCCTTGGTCCAATTCTTCATTTTCTCCATTCAGGTGAGCTCTTCTTGGGAGAGAAGAGAGGGCACAAATGATGTAGTGGGAGCCTCCTCCTCCAAGGATGTCCATTATTGAATATAAGCGGTGAGATTTTCCACTTGTGCCTTCAGTTCTTCTTTGGTTGACTGGTCCCTGTTAATTTTTTGTACAATCATCAATCTTTTATTCTCTGGTCGTCGAGCCTAAGCTGATGGTGGAGATATTATAAATGACACTAGCCTCTTTATCTATTACTGGGGTGGCAATTTGCACCATTCTTGATCCACAGGTATTAGCTGTGATGTGGGAGCAGACTCTTGGCTTCTTTTCTTTCTTTGCCATTGTTTATGCTCGAACCAATATTGCCTCGAGTTTGGTCTTTAGATCAATGAATGCAGGGGCCTTCTTTTGTAGTTTCCTTTCAAGCCAATCAGGTACCCGGGCTTCTCCCTTAGGTGATTCATGATCACCTTCCTCTTCTTGTTGAGGTTGTTTTTATTCATGGCCTGGGGCCTCTTGATCTTATTTCTCTTCTTCATCAGAGTCCACAATTTTTATAGCCTTTTCCTTGTCCATTTCAATGGAGGCTATAATTTCCTTGGCGATATCTTTTTCTAGATGTGCTTCCTTTTCCTATTGTTCTATTTCATGTTCAAGGTGCCCAAGCTCAGGGCTCTTCTTTAGTATATCCTTTGATTCCTCCTCCTTTTTAGCGTCCTTCTCTCCTTCTTCCTTTTCATAAGGTACTTCTTCTTTTGGAATGGGGCCCTTATCTTGGCCGATCAGTGGAGGCTCTTCAAGCATCTCCATGTTCACTTCGGTATCTACCTTTTCTCTAGAGGGATGCTCCTCAGGTTCAACCTCTTCCTCTATATCCTTGAGTTGTTGGGACAACTCCTCTTCCAGTTCCTGATTTGAGGCTTCTATTATGTACTTCACGCTGAAAGGTTTAGCATCCTCCTCTGAAGACTGTGACCCTTCTTCATCACTCACTACCTTATCCAAGTTTATAGTTAACCCGCCCTCTGGGTGTTCAAAGTAAGGGCCTTCGGGTTCCTCCATTATTCCTTTGCCAACCTCATTTTTTTGTTTTTCCATTTAAGATATCCTCATGGTGGCCTCCATCTCTGGTGCTATGTAGGTGGTGGAGGAACAAGGAAACCAATGGCAATCTGGGCCTGAATAGTAGGATTCATGATCACCCCCAAAATCTTAGACGGTACACCCTGCATATATTTTGTAAAAGTCTTTGGCAGATTGAGAAGAGGCATAGTGGCAAGGGTTGCAGGAATTGGAGTAGAGAGAATAGGAAGTGGGGGAGGCAATGAGGAGGTCGATGGTGGGGATGTTGTGGCTGAGGAGGAGTCAAATATCACCACCAGAGCCATTGGCTGGGTGGAAGAGAGGTGGAACGAGATGTCCACGACAGGCGTAGACAAAACTGGCAATGCATAAACAATAGGATTCATGATCACCCCCAAAATATCAAAAGGTACATCCTTCGTGACCTTGCATGTGTATACTTTGTGCTTAGGATGGCACTTAGGCACATCCTTCCTTTTCTTTGATCTTGTTGCCGGAGGGGACTTTGGTGCTTCTTCTATGGAGGTAGCAATAGCCCCACTGTCGGTTTCACTTTAGAGCTCATCCTCAAGCTCACCATATGTCAGTGTTGCACCTTGTACTTTGAGTTGAGAAACTTGGGCATCAACCCACCACTTGGTTCTGTCTACAACCAACTGCGTTACCAAATCGAGATCATTGATCTCTTCTTCATTCCAATCTATTAATGGCATCGGTAAATCAACCACAACATCAAATATTTCATCAATAATTATATCATCCTCTTCCTAAATTGGATGAGCATAGGGAAAAAATTGATCGACTTCACAAATTGGGTTGTCATCCACATGTAGTGTCTCATCCGCACTTCTTTTTCATCTTGACAATTGGCCCAGAGGTCCTCAATATGTGACCGATGAGCATATTGCTTTCCCACCTGTTTCTTCAATTTCCCATATGGGTTGATCCTCGGCTGAGCTGTGTGGAATTCCATATTGTATTCCACTATCTCCTTCTCTGAATAATTGATGCATTGGGTAGTGGGACAAGAATACATTCCTTGTCCGAATGTTAGGAGATATGGGATCCCTGCTTTGTGTTTATCGCTCAATAAGGTGTGAGTGTTTTGCAACTGTCTTGAGACCTTCAATAGGATCATCCGGTCATTAGGGTAGCATGGCAATTTATAGGGCCTCTAAGAGAAACCTTCTACTCTAGTATATGTAAACTTTGGGAATTGTATGAATAGATACCCAAATCTCTGAATGAACACTCTGGCACTATGTGAGACTCTCCTCTCAAAGTCTCCCCCAAGAAGTCTGATAATATGCCCGATAAAGGAATTGTTATGCGTTGCATAACCACCCCATCTTTTGTCTTGGTCAAAATGGGTCCCCCTTTTTGTTTTTGTCCTTGTTTGTTTTCCAAACAAAGTTTGGAGTTATTCTTCTCCAGTACTTTGTTTTTCTTTGGTTTGTTCTGTCAGAATTAGAACCGGAGATAAATCGAGTTTTGAAACTTGTTTCAAAGATCGGTTCCGATCCCCATCCCGACAGTCTTTTTTGTTGCCTTTTGGTTTGTCTTTGTCGGAGCCGGAGTCGGAGCGGAAGTTAAGTTTGAATTTATTCATGGTTTCTAAATCAGGTTCCATCCCATCTCCACCTCTGCCTTTTGTTTTCTTCATTTAGACTTAGGTTTTATTTTTGGTTTTTCTCGTTTTTGTCTTCGTGTTTTTATTTGACTTTTTATTTCATTTTCTTCTTTGTTGGCGGAACCGGAACCGGAACGGGAATCAAATGTGAGACTTGGACAAAGTTTCTAAATCAATCTCAACTCCGATTTTGCTCCCGCCATTTTCGTCATTGAATTTACTAAAGTCACACAGCAGTAATGTGCCAGTGCCCTCTATAGTTTTGACTCTGCTCTACCACATTTATGGCATTAATTACAAGAGCTTTGCACATATGAAACTGTGAGTTTTTACCTTAATTAGGGATTAACTGGTAGTTATCATCATTGTTTAAAAGATCAAGAGTGAACCAGAGTTGTAGTTGAGCATTTGTGTGTGTGAGTCAATCGAAAGGGAGACAATTACACGTGGATTTGCTTCAGGGGACTAACTTATTTATTTGCATTTGAGGTAGGGTTTCTTATTCTTTTCTTTTGTTGTTTTGCGAATCATTTCATTTGGGTTATTTGCAAAAATTCGTGATTGATCGATCTTCTTATGAGTTCCTATGGTTTGTATTGTTCATATTCTTTTTATTCTTTTGTTTGTTTGTTTTCGTTTTGCTTCTCTAGTATGTTAGTTTTTTTTTCATTTATTTGTTTTTCCTCACAGTCGTTTTCATGTTTAAACGTGACCGTACTGTGATGCCCTAGGTTTTAAATAGCATAGATAAGTTACTGTTCTTTTGTTTGTAAGGTTTGGTAGATTATGATTTTACTTAAGATTTATGTTGCGCATCATCTGGTTATTTTAAATTAGGTTAAAATTCATGCCCTAGGTTGTTAGAGGTCGAGGTTTTGTGAGTTAGGGTTTTGGTGCATTTTCCATTTTTAAATATGATGCCCTGATTGGTATGGTTGTCTTTCAATCATATGGGTAGTTCTTTTAAAGATTATTTTTAAGCCCTTTTTTTTCATATGACCTAGTTCTTAGATCTTAGTGATTATTATCCTTTCGAAAGCATTTATGATGTCATGGTTATTTTAAGCGGAAGCGGGATCATAATCGATTTAGACTTTGAACCATGTTTTTTAGAAAGTATCGATTCCATTTCCATCCCATCTCTGACTACGCTTACAATAAGAAACAGGCTTTCAAAATACTGGTAACCTAGGCGGAGGCAAAACTGGAACTGAATATAAAATTAGAAAATCTTCATGGAACCAAATCGGTTTTCATTTCGATTCCAATTCTGGTTACCGTTCCAACTTTGACTCTGGTCCCGCCTTGTTATTACTATAATCTCAATAACTGTTTTGACTCTGATCCTGACATTGTTTTAAAAGAGACTATTTAGAATGTTTTCTGCCTGGTTCTGCCTCTGGTATATATAAGAAGGATAAGATCTTAAATCATATTTTGTTATATTTGTTCAAGGATCTAATTTAATGTTTTGTTGCAGGAAGTTAAAGAATTTCAAGAATATCAGGAGAAGCTTCTTAGAGGAGTCAGCCTACAGAAACTTCAAAGGAATCAACTAAGACCAAGAAGATCAAACCAGAGCAACTACCTTATACCTTGAGGTATAATCATAAGGGTCCTATTGTCACAGCCAGTAAAGTAGAATCTGAATGGGCTGATATAACCGATACCAACTTGGGTCCATTCAACTATGAGGAGTTGTATTCAGAGACTTTTTTTGAAGAGGTGACAAGAAGAACACAAATAATAGTTAAGTCTGGCCTAGCCCACATTGTTGTGTTTCCACTATCCATCCAATGCCCATAATTGATCATGACAGCAACTGGGGCTTACAATCCTACCACCAGGCAGTGTGTGGATTCATAGGACAATGTTACCATAGACTTGACACCGCAAATGTTCCAATATATGTTTAATGTCCCTAATCCAAAGAACCTGGGATTGTTGAATGAGGCAAAAGCCTTGGAAATATATAGCAACCACAAGGAAAATAATAGAGCCCACCTAAACAAGAAATGGTTAAGAATAGAGAAGTCTTTGACAAAAATTTGGAAAGCGGGATGCTTTTCACTTCAAAGAATGAATGTTTCCCTTTATTCAAATAATCTTGGAAGGCAGACAAAAATTTGATTGGCCAATGATTGTATCTGATAGCATACATAATCAGCTGGTCAGTATAAGGGAAACTAAGAGTTTCTTTATGACTTCTTATGTGGTCTATGCAGCAGCCAGAGGAGGCATCTTCCCAGGATTGAACAAAGTAGGGGTATTAGGGGAAGCTGATGGACATAAGAGAGTATGGGACCACTATGACCAGCTATTCCTACCCGTGTCTGAGTCACATTTTAGAAGGATTAATGATGCATTCTTGTATGTAATCATTAACCAAATTATAGGAGATGCAAGGTATAGGTTAAGTCAGGAGTCCATGGCCTTTATCATAGAATGGGGATGTTGGTATATCTAGTACCCCAAGTTCACTTATTTTAGGTTGGCAGGATTTGAGGGTCATCCCCACTTACTTCCAAGATGCTGCAGCAACAGGATGATTTTGATGGATTTTGTCTACCAAGCTCTGGGGGTCAATGCCCGACTGACAATAAAACACAAACCCGATTGTCACAAGTTCCCCATGCAATTGGGTGAGTATAGTTGCCCACATCTTGTGGGAGCTAAAGTGATTTGTAGTGAATTGGTGCATTTGAAGTGGGGCTTATACACTGCCCAAAAGTATTTTGATCCAAAGAAGAAGATGAATGCTTTGTTGGCTTCAGTCTTTGATAAACACTTCAACTTGCTAGAAGATTTTTGGAGTGATCTCCAAGATGAGTATGACCTTAGAAAGAGGAATTATGAGAGGTTACCTATTCCACTCATGGTGGAATTTGGAGTGACAATTGATGTTCCTGATGCACTATCGGATGATGGGGTAGTGTTGGATCCATCCTATGAGGCACAAAGCATAGGTACAATTTTTTTGGATCCAGTGAATTGGGATGCTGAGGAAACCATTGATATCAAATGTATAGCAAGACCTGTACTGGATAGGATTATCCAATGGGTTGTTCTCAGAGCTAAAGCTCCTGGAGGTCTAGCTCTCATGAAAGGAAAAGGATACAAAAGAACTAAGATGAGAGTGCCACCTAAAGAACCATTAGAGTTCTTCCCTCTTGACATAGAAGAGATTGAGCTAGAAGCTTCGGCTCAAGATGAACCTGAGGCACTGGAGGAAAATGTTCCAATAGGAGTGGTGGATCTAGTATCATTTGCAGGAGAGTCATCTGACCAAGTCCCACATATAGAGAAGCAAGGTGAAGAGATGCTTAGAGGCACTCTTCATGATACAACTGAGATCTTGAAGGGAAAAAAGGCAGAAATAGAAATTCATGATCTTGCAACAGATTCTGATGAGACCTTGTCAGAAAAGGATGTGCAAGAGGAGATGTCTCTAGAAATTGAACATGTGTTAACTGAAGAAGATCAATGGGCACTTTTTGAGGAAGCAAAGAAAGATTCAGATGCTAAAGCACATGTAGAAGCAATGGAGAAGCAAAAGGCAATAGATGCTAAGGCACAAGCAGATGCCTTACTTCAACAACAACAAATGGAAGCCAAGCAAAGAGCTGATGAAGTGCTGAAACAACAAAGGAAAAAGGAGTAGGAGCTCAAGACCAAAGAAGACAATGACAGGCTGGAAATGGTGCAGAAGATCCATGAGCTAGAAGAGGAAAAGGGTAAGCAACGAAGGGAGAGAGAAGCCCTTGAGTCTAAATTTAAAATAATTGAAGAAGCCTATAAGAAGAAGGAGGAAGCATAACACAGACAAAAAGAGAAACATGTTGAGGAGCTGGCCAATTAGGTACAAAAGGAAAAGGAAGCCTTGGACAAAATTAAAGCGTTGGAAGAAGAGAGAAACAAGTTACTTGAGGAGAAAAGGTTGGAAGAGGAAAAACTGAAGAAGGAACAAGAAGACAAGAAGATGCAAGAAAAAAAGGACAAGGAAGAAGCTGAAAAGCTTGCACAAGAAAATGTAGAGCAAGAAAAACAAGATGTACATGAGGTTGATCCTCAACCTAAGGTTAATATGCTACAGCCTTTATCCTCTACAACTACTGCTTCTTCTTCTACTATAATGGCCACTACTCCAAGTGCTCGCACTTGGTTAAAACTTGATCTTCAAAAGAGGCCAGTAACACCCTCACAACCTCTTAATTGGGATGACATGATGAAAGAGATTGAAAAAGAAAGACCCAAGAAGAAGGCTAAAATTTTGCATTCCACTAGACTCACTGAAGGAGGAGAAATTGTTGCTGAATGTGCAATACCAGTGGTGGATAAGGATGTGGGAGATATGCAGCTAATTGATTACTAGTTGATCACGGCCAATTTGGGAAGACCCACAAGAAATCAGAAAATGAACTTAATTGATGTGGTAGCATCATCCACTAAATCAAGGATGATAAAGGATAAACAGAGAAAGGATGAGCTTAAGGCTCAATTGGATCAATTACACATCTTCTTGAAGAATGTTTCTACTCTGAGGTCATAGCAAATTACCACCATAGAGACACCAGTTTTGCTTAGCAAGAGAGAGGTGGATGATTTGGTGCAGATAAGGAGTAAGGCTGGGATGATGGATAGATGGACCGACAAGCTTAATCAGGAAGTAGGTGAGGTGCTAGGAAGTAGTTATGAGGTTCATGAGAAAGATTTGAAGCTAATAGAAGAAATGAGTCAGCATGCTAAAGCATTGGGAGAACAAGAGGAGGAGTATAGAGGGTATATCCAGAAGCTAAAAGAGATCAATAAATTGCCGAAATCCACTCTTCTCGAGCAGTCAATCCTTGAAGAGGACAACACATATTTCTTGGAAAAGGCCTCCAACATAATCCGATTTAGATCTGAATTTTTGTACAATTATAAGAATGAAGTTCAAGATTCTAGCAAGGATCTAAATGAACAGCTTGATGAACTAGAAGTTGTTATTGCTATTCTAGCGAATGTTGATATATCGGTGAAGGAAGGCTTGCCTTTAAGTCAGTTAAAAGAGAAATGGGATGGTAGATTTAAAGAGGTCATACAAAAGGGAGATGATGGAGAAGATCTGTTGTTGGATCGATTGATGGATATTAGAGAAGAGGTAAGGGCTGATACAAGGGCGTTGACAAAGTTGAGAGACATGAGAGAGTTTGTTGTTGCTGAATTGAAGAGGATCAAGTTCGAAGACAGTTGGATTGATGGACCAGATTTGGATATGCTTCAACAAGTCTTCTCTAGTTATGATGAGCACACTTCAGAGCAAACTCCGTATGCAAGACTGACAGTCTTATGGGCGCATGGCTTCCTTTTCTCCTCTCTCTTTTTCTCTCCAGTTTACTAGATGATCAATATGGGAACTAGAGATAAATTGATCCGAGTTTCCAAGAAAATTTAAGTTCCTAAAAAGGTGGATCTCGACTTTAGATAGAGAGGACTTCATATTTTGTACATCTATATATACCTATAGGGTACCATATTGTAAAGGTGGGCTGATGAGAATAAGATTAGCCACCTGATAGTAGGAGATAGGAATTTTATAGCTTTACAGAGATACTTTGTTATTTTTTTTAGTTAAAATTGAATACCAATATGAGTTTTTACGCAGTATTGTGTTGGAATTGAGTTTATTGGATAAGGTTAATGAATTATAGTCTATCTGTATGCCACTGATTGTGCTGAAGCATAAGTATTTCTTATTTGATGAAAATCAATAGAAGGAACCATATTTAAAGATTATTTCATTAAATTATCTGTGGATTGAATTATTGAATGTCTGTTGATCTATGATTTTAGCAATTGTTGTTCTTTTCTTTTCTTGAATACTTTCTTTTGGGTACTTTTCTCTTTTAGCTCAACTGCTTAAGCATTGAAGCTCACGGTGGGTTTGGGAATCACAGTGGTCACTGGAGTTGACTTAAGATTTTTCACTTGCCCAACCCTCATAACAGTTGTTGTATAGATCTTCAGAAACAATTTAGAGTATGTCTTTGTGCGTGATCTAGGATAAGTGTAAAGAGATTCAAACAAGGATTCCACCCTAGGTCAAGTCAGAGTTCAAGTAGGGAGACCAACTCCATGGAAGCAATCGAAAATCAATAGTTATGAATGAAGATTTATATAGAGAACAAATAGGAGTGGTCAAAAAAGTGAACTGTTTGTCAAGTTAAGCACAACCACCGCATCAAGGACAAAGGGACACCCTCAACAAAAATAGAAACAACTAGGGAAACAAGCAAAATGAACCGAAAGCACAACATCGAGAGAAACCCTAAGCTAACCTATGTACAACTATATATAAAGATGAGCTCAGAAATCTATGGCAAAGAAATAATGTTTGAGGTGCTGCCCATTGAAAGGCAACGGGACATCCTCTCCAGTGAGTTTCTTGAGGCAAAATGCATTATCTCCTAAAATCTCTAAAATTTGAAAGGGGCCAAGCTAGAGCTTGTCGAATTTGTCATGTCCCCCTTTCTTTTCATGGGCCTTGTCCCAACAAAGGACCAAATAAACAATTCTAAAGGCCTTTACTTTTGCTTGGTGATCGAACCATATTTTGACGACACCCTAGTGTTTGGTGAAATTTTCAAGTGCTCTATCACAAACTTCTTCTAAATGCAACAAATCAGCTAGACAAGCCTCTCAACGGTCTCCCTCCTCATGATATGTATCGAGAAACTGGAGGGTAGGGATTTTGAGGTGAACATGAAAGATAGGCTCTAGGCCATAGACTAGATGGAATGGGAAATAACCCAGAGAGGCCTTATGGTGTGTACGATTTTCCTAGAGGGCAAAACGCAATTGGGTGTGTTAGTCTTTGGGACTTCTGTCAAGTAGTTTTTTATTCACAATTATCAGATTTTTATTGGTTGACTCAGCCAGGTCATTGCCTTGAGGGTAATAGTTGGACAAGAATTTGAGTGCCATTCCGTAATCGAAGGCCCAACTAGTGAACTTAAGCAAAGAAAAGGCAGGGCCATTATCACACACAAGAGCATAGGGGCAACCAAAGCGATTCAAGATAAAAATTTCTAAAAAATTAACAACCACCTCAGTAGTGCATTGCCTACATGCTATTGCTTATGTCCACCTAGTACAATATTTAGAAGCGATTAGAATGTACCTATGGCTACAGAGGATGGTGGGCTTACCAAACCAATAAAGTCGAGGCTCCATTGAGTGAACGGTCTTACCTCCGAGACTAGTTGGAGTGGGACAACAACATTTCTCTCCCTGGTAGCAACAGTCTAGCAAACGTGATAGGTTTAGACATGGTTATGTGCATCCTTAAATACTGTCGACCAATAGTACCCAACCCACAAAATTTGATGGGTGGTTGAAGGGCCAGATCCATGGCCAGTGCCAAATTTATGATGAAATTCCTTAAGGATTCAAACTTCTTCCTTCTCACTGAGGCATCTGAGGTAAATTCTTTCACAATTTCTCTTATATAGAATAGATCCTTGAAGCATATAACTGCTACTCTTTAGCCTCATAGCACACTTTTGTACTACTTGTAGTTGGGACGAGAAATTGTGATTGAGAAAATAGTATACAATATCATCATACCACTCTCCAAGAGAAACATCCTCTAGTTGATATTGCTGCATGGTGAGCTTGGGTCCTACTTCATCTATTGTTTCGGCTATCATTCGAGTGAGGGCTTGCCCTCGGTATAACTTCATGGGTTAAATTTCCATGTCATATTTCTGTAATAAAGTGACCCACTTTTCTCTTCATTCTCCCAACTCATTTTGTATCAACAAATTTTTAACTGTAGATCAGGCATGATGGCGAATACCTTGTTCCACAAAATATAGTGCCGAATTTTTTTAACTTCTCGGACCAATGCATACACTTTCTTCTCAACATTATGGTACTTTAATTCTACATCTTTCAATGGAGCGCTCATGAAGGTGATGGGATGCTCACTTCCTTCATCATCTTTAAGTCAATATGCTAGCACAAGAGTGATCTGAGGCAAATGAATAAATATAAAACGGTTTCAGGTAGTCGGGGTTGACCAACACTGGTGCATCAACAATCGCCCTTTTGATTTCTTCAAAATATTGCTTGGCTTCTAGCGTCCATTCGACTTTAGCGTCTTGCTTCAGCATAGCATTCAACGGCTTGACTATTTCAGCAAATCCCGTGATGAATTTTTTGACAAAGTTTATCTTTCCAAAGAAATATTTCAGTTCCTTCTTGCTTCTTGGAAGTTGAATTTTCAGTATGGCCTAGATGCATTTGGGGTCTATTGATGTTCCCTTCTCTGAGATCACATGCCCCAATAACTTGCCTTCTATAACTCCAAAGATGCACTTCTTCAGATTCAAAGAAATGCCAAATTCCCTACACTTTTGAAAGACCTTACACAAATCAGAGACATGATCTCCTCTATTCTTCAAAAATGCAATAAGATTATCCATATAAATGATTATTCATTTTCCAATTAGGTCCTTGAAGGCAATATCCATTACACATTGGAAGGTGGCATCAACATTGATTAATCCAAATGACATTCTTTTGTATGCCAAGTGCCCCATTTCGTGGTGAATGTTGTTTTGTGTCTGTCCTCATATTGCACCATCACCTGGTTATATCTTGAATACCCATCCAAGAAGGAAATCATCTATGAGCTGTTAACTATTTGCAATACCTCATCCAACAAGGGAACTGGGTAATTGTCCTTCTTCAAAGCTCTGTTCAGGTTCTAGAAGTCTACTCACAATCTGATTTCTCCATTCTTTTTCTTGATTGGAACCAAATTTTCTACCCAAGTGGAGTGTCTAACTAAGAAGATGATTCTTGCAGGCAACAACTTCTGGACTTCCTTATAGATAATAGGTTCTAGCAATGCATTGATTGGGTGCTGATGCTGCCTGAAGGGTCTCACATCTGGCTTGAGGGGGATGGTATGAGTAATAATCGAAGTATCATATGTTTTCAAGTCTTCATAACTCCAGGAAATCACATCATGATATGTGCGTAGGGCACAAATGATCCCTTTCTTTTCTTCTGGCATGCACACTTTGCCAATGAGCATGTTCTTAACTTCTTCAACCATTCCTAGGTTATGGGCATCACACTGATTATTAATGGAATCCTTTTTTGTTTGTTGATCTTGATCTCTTATCTGATCTAAGTCAAATATCCGCTCTAATTGAACCATGCCTCGAGGTATCATATTTGTTTTAATATTGATAACACCCTCTATGTCTAATTCAACCTCTTCAGGTTTTGCCTCATCAATGATTTGGGCTGCAAACACATCAAAGCTTATGATGAAATCTAAGATATGCCTATCATCATTGAACACTTGGAAGTTGGTGACATTGTCTGGTATTGACAGAGTGGAGGTAAGTTCAATGGTGAACTTTCTTAGGCCAGCTAAGGAAAGAGGTTGTAAGGTACTAGCTGCCTAGGCTAGGGCATCAACAATATGATTCTTGGAATGAGGGATCAAATAAATGTTGAATGCATCTAGGCCCTCTAGGAGATCCCAAACCCTATGCTTGTAATTTTCTAGTCTTTTATCATGGAAAGAATATAATTTCCTTACTTGTTTTACAACTAGCTCGGAGTCACCAAATACTTGGAGCATCTTAACTTTCTCTCTTAGTGCCATCAAGATACCATGAACTAATGCTTCATACTCAGCTACGTTATTTGTGCAATAAATTGAAGTCTGTGAGCAACAAAGTATGTCTTACCTGTAGGGTTGATCAACTCGAATTTGGCTCCAGCTCCTTGCTTGGACTTGGATCCATCAAATCCCAGTATCCAAAACTTGGAGGAATCTTTGATCTTGGGGCGAATAGGACACATTTCTTCTCTTGATGGTACATTCGTTTTAGCATCTTTAGGTGATAATGCAGACTTAGCATGGCCTTGGTTTGGCTGGGTTGTTTGAAGTTCCCCCTTTGGGGTGACCTATCCTTTGATATGATCAATTATTGTTTGGCATAGGCCACATTCAAATTCTAAATGGGAAACATTGTGTACCCTGCACCAATTGGGTAATAGTAGCTCTTGAAAATCCATCCTAGCTCCTAAATTGAGCTAATCTTGCACACATTTCTCCATAAAATCTTGGAAGCCATCTAGCAATCCAAGATTACCATCCTCATAGGATTCTTCATCATTTGATTCAATTAATGCCTCCGTAATTTTAGGCGCATGGTTCAAATTGATAGGCAAACTGCACATCACAAGAAGGACCTCTTCGGCCACCTCTTCTTTGTAATATTCTTGCTCATCTAGATATGCCACAGGACAATAATTCCCTAACTTTGTTTCAACTAATAACACCTCATTGGTGTTGTTGTACTATGTGATCATGAATTTCATACGAGGCTCTTGATCTATAAGGATCTAATTTGGAAACCCTTTCCATGACATCCATAAGTGAGAATAATCTATGGCAACATATCCATTTAGTGCCCAGGTGAAGTCCCTTCCTAATATAATGCCATAGGTGTTAGGAATATCAACAACCTGGATATCGATCGTTTGTTGCACCCTTGGATCAACAACAATCTACATAGGTATTCTATCATTTTCTCCAACTATGCTGATCTTTGACTTGTCTAGTTGAGTTACCTTCCATCGGGAGGGGGTCGAGACTATTCCCAAAGCTTTGCACATCGTCAAAGGCATGACATTAGCGGAGGCGCCCGAGTCAAGCAAGCAGTTATGTAGGTTCTTTCAAAATATGTAAGAAGGTTCTTTCCAGTTATGCAAGAAGGTTCTTTGGGAGGGCCTTTTATCGAAGTTCTACCCCAAATTTTTCCCTCTTTCATAATTTTGTCCTGTGGATGTGCCAGCATCATGGTTATCATGATTGTCTCAACTAAGATTAGCTTGAATGCTACATTGGGATGCCTGCATCTGGTTATTATGATTCCTCAAATGTGTCATTTCAGTCAACATCTTCTTGACCAATTCTGTCAGTTCATCTATCTGATCCTTTTCTGCATTGCTCGGTTGCAAGGATGAATTTTGAAGGAAGACCGACTATACTACTGGTTGGTTTTGCTGAGCGGGTGGGAACTCAAAACCTTGGAGGTATGTAGGCACTTGGGGCGGTTGAGAGTAGACCTTCTGCTGCTGCGGTTGCAGGTATTGGGGCATGAGAGGTGCCTAGTTCAAAGGCTGCCCCAGATGAGGCACTATCGGGAGCTACGAAACTTGATTCATCAATGGTGTTTGATGTGCCAGGGCCTGGGTAAGTCCTTGGATCTTATTTGGATGGATAGCCGACCCTAGGGATGGTAGCGAACCAAAAATGTGCTACCCCAAATTGGTGCTTGTTGTGACTGCTTAAGAATAGGTTTCCACCAGCCTTGCAGATGATAGGCAGATTCTCTTTACTAGCACGAAAGTGAGATTTTCCAAGGCTACGTAATACACCAAGCGTGTAGAGGGATCATCGACCACATAGGGTATCTGCAACCTCATGTAAGCTCGGTGGAATATGTGATTGAAGGAATTGATCGACTCATTGACTTCCCTTTGAATGGACATGAACTGTTGGTACAACTCGAAGGGACTGACCGAGATCTTGAATTTCTGCAAGAAAGTGTTCTTTAATAGATCCCAAGTAGTTATGGTCCCTATCGGAAAATGGATATGCAAATAGAAGACCTCTTCCCCCAAGGAATAAGGAAAGAGCCTACAAGCCACATCTTCATGTTCAATCTGCATATCTTTCAAGGCTGTTTGAAATATCTTAATGTGTTCTTCTGCTGTCCTTTATGGATCCCGAGGATGGAAATTAGTGCAAAAGACCTCCAAATTCTTAGGCATGTTATCATAGTTGTTGAAGGATAGAGGTGATGGATTGTTACCCAACCACGCCATGAGAGGCAGAGGTGGAGACGGCTACACCATAGTAACTTGAGGCTATAAAGGGATGAAAACAATCGTGACAATGCCTAGGAAGGGAGGTTTTGGGAAAGGGGTAGTGCCTTGGCTGTGGGAGATGAGGGGCTATAAGGCAGTTTGGAGTGGCTAGGAAGAGGAAGGTGCTACCGAAAATGAAGGGGAAGGGCAGGGTGAATGGATGGAAGGAGAAGGTGAGAATGGAGGTGAAGTGGGCTGATTAGATGTGACTGAGGTGGAAGCTTCCCCTCTCTTAGCTCTCTTAGCCTTGGTAGGGGGTGGTAGCTCTTGAAACTACCCTTTGTTTGGTGTAGATCTTAGCACTCTATGGAACCTCTCAGGGAAGAAGGAACCAATTCGATCCAGCTTAGGAAAAGGAAGGCCCTACTTCTAGCGCCAGTTCTATTGATCGGTGTTTTTGCACTTCTCAACACAGGCACTGCACAAGTGCAATGCCTCTCTTGAAAGACAAATCCCTACAAACAAGTTATAGAAAATTATCCCAAGGTCTCTTGGGTGTGAGTTCATGACTTGCAAAAACAACTCAGTTGATTGATGTGATTTGCTGGTAATCACAAAGGGCATTTATGGTTCACTAAGTTGGAATTAATTGGATCTTAAAATGGAGTTTCATGTGATTCTAGAAATGAGTTATAATTGCTATAGGTTCGAAACAACAATCTCAAACTCCATGTTTAACATAAGATTTGGCTTTGCTATGATGCTGGAACCTTGCTTTAACTTATATCTCAAAGAAAGGTCAAAAGGGAAAAGGGATAGATAAGTTCCCAGACTTGCGACTAATGATGAACAATAATAATGGAGGATGCTACAATGGACAACCTTCCCAAAACTAAGTTCCACTTAACCAAAAGGTCCAATAGTCTCATGAAACTAGTGCTATTTTCTAAGGTCTACAAATTTTCAACTATCCATTCAACATAAAGCATGAATAAAAGATGAAGTTTAAGTGCAACAATGAGTTAATGTTTAGACTAGCTTTACACTACTGTTCATCATCAACAAATAGCAAAAAACATGAACATGGAAAGAATCAACACCATAGCATTCTTCACTATCAATGTGTAGCATGAACTAAACTACCAAAAGTAACTTGAAACACTTAAAACACCAAGCTAAATCTATCTAAATCTATCAATTTTGAGAAGATGAATCATGCAACATGTGAGAAAGACAAGAATCCACCAAAACAATGAAATTCTATTGAAATTTATGCAGCATGTCTTTATACAACAACTCAACTCTCTCTTTGAAAATGAGAGGGGACCCCTATTTATAGTTCTCAAAAAGTAAAACGAGTGGCTAGGATTTATTTTCATTGTGTGGCCAAGATTCATTCTACATTAGGGTTTCACCTACCCCCAAAATATATCAATATAAAATACATCTTTGTCTTCTTCTCTATTTTGTCCTCTAGTGGCTTTGACACTGTAACAACTTTGTCTTGTAGTGGCTGCCTTCTTTTTCTAGGTAAACTATTAGAAACTAATCATCTATCACTAGTTTTCTTGCATCCTTTTGAAGGGTGGCGTAATCCACAAATTTTCCAATTAGAACTTGAAGCTTATCCCATTCTAGGATGTCAGATTGAAGGATCTGAAAGGACAACTTCTTGAATCTTCCAATGATCTCCTCCCAGTGCTTGGTGCATTTGGGTGTGGCCTTGATTACCTATTTGGACTGTGCGAATACCCTTCCTACAAAGTCCATGAAACCTGATGTAAGCACATATACTACTCCTTGCTCCATCTTCTTGTGGAAGTATGGTTTGATTTTCTCTGGATCTAACTCCAAGGTGGGCATGTCATAGTCCATCATCATCTTAAGATAGTCTTCACTATCTTTTCTATGCTCTACAACCCATTCAAGGTCTAGCTCAACCTCATGCAACACCCTTTCAAGGACATCCTTTCTATGATATAGGTCCATTTTCCATGTCTCTACCAGCCAATGATCATCTGCAACGAGCTTCAGCTCCTTTTCCCATGTCTTTTCTGGTATCTTTAGAATAGCTTCGAGCTTAGGATAGGTAATCTTGTAGAGCTCGGTGAACCTGTGACATGTTATCTCTATATCTTCCAACTGCTTTGTTAGATCTCATAATTTGTTGAAAAATTGAGCGGCATGATGGATGCTCATATCACTATTATACAACACTCATTGGAAGCAATCTATCGTGGCCTTGGTCCAGTTCTTCATTTTCTCCATTCGGGTGAGCTCTTCTTGGAAGAGAAGAGAGGTTGCAAATGATGTAGTGGGAGCCTCCTCCTCCAACGATGTCCATTACTGAATATAAGTGGTGAGATCCACCACTTGTGCCTTTAGTTCTTCTTTGGTGGACTGGTCCTTGTTCATTTGTTGTACAATTATCACTACCGACCCCTGGAGCTCATCAATCTTTTGTTCTCTAGTCGTCGGTGCTAAGCTGATGGTGGAGATATTATAATTGACACCAACCTCTTTATCTATTACTGGGGTGGAAATTTGCACCGTTCTCGATCTAGAGGCATCAGCTATGATGTGGGAATGAACTCTTGGCTTCTTTTCTTTCTTTTCCTTTGTTTGTGCTTGAGCCAATATTGCCTCGAGTCTGGTCTTTGAATCAATGACCGCAGGGGCCTTCTTTTTTAGTTGCCATTCAAGCCAATTAGGTACCTTGGCTTCTCCCTTAGGTGATTCATGATCACCTTCCTCTTCTTGTTGAGGCTATTTTTCTTCATGGCCTAGGCCTCTTGATCTGGTTTCTCTTCTTCATCGAAGTCATCAATTTTTATAGCCTTTTCCTTGTTCGTTTCAGTGGAGGCTATATTTTCCTTGGCAATATCCTTTTCTAGAGGTGCTTCCTTTTCCTCTTGTTCTGGTTCATGTTCGAGGTGCCCAAGCTCAGGGCTCTTCTTTGGTATATCCTTTGATTCCTCCTCCTTTTCAGCCTCCTTCTCTCCTTCTTCCTTTTCATAAGGTACTTATTCTTCTTGAACGGGGCCCTTATTTTGGTCAATCAGTGGAGGCTCTTCGAGAATTTCCACATTCACTTCGATATCTACCTTTTCTCTAGAGGGATGCTCCTCAGGTTCAACCTCTTCCTCTATATCCTTGAATTGTTGGGATAACTCCTCTTCCAATTCTGGATCTGAGGCTTTTATTATGTACTTCATGTTGAGAGCTTCAACATCCTCCTATGAAGACTGTGACCCTTCTTCATTGGTCACTACCTTATCCAAGTTTATAGTTAACCCACCCTTTGGGTGTTCAAAGTAAGGGCCTTCAGGTTCCTCCATTATTGCTTTGTCGGCCTCCTTTTATTGTTTGTCCATCTCTTCAAATATCCTCATGGTGGCCTCCATCTCTGGCAGCTCTATAGGTGGCAGAGGAACAGGAAAACCAACGGCAATTTGGGCCATCAAGGCCTGAACAGTAGGATTCATGATCATCTCCAAAATCTTATAAGGTACACCCTACATATATTTTGTAAAAGCCTCTGACAAAGTGAGAAAAGGTATAGTGGTAGGGGTTGCAGGCATTGGAGCAAAGAGAATAGGAAGTGGGGGAGGCAGTGAGGAGGTCAATGGTGGGGATGTTGTGGCTAAGGAGGAGTCAAGTACCACCATCAGAGCCGTTGGTAGGGTGGAAGAGAGGTGGACTGTGATGTCCACGATGGGCAGAGATGAAATTGCCAGGGCCTGAACAATAGGATTCATGATCACCCCTGAAATATCAGAAGGTACACCCTCCACGACCTTGCATGTGTATACTTTGTGCTTAGGATGGTGCTCGGGCACATCCTTCCTTTTCTTTGATCTTGTTGCCAGAGGGGACTTTGGTGCTTCTTCTATGGAGGTAGCAACAACCCCACTGTCGGTTTCACTTTCAAGCTCATCCTTGAGCTCACCATATGTTAGTGTTGCACCTTGTACTTTGAGTTGAGCAACTTGGGCATCAACCCACTACCTGGTTCTATCTACAACTGATTGCATTACCAAGTTGAGATCATTGACCTCTTCTTTATTTCAATCTATTAATGGCAGCGGTAAATCAGCCACGCCATCAAATCTTTCATCAATAATTTTATCATCCTCTTCGACAAGTTGGTCGGGCACATGGAACAAATTGATCAACTTCACAAACTGGGTTGTCATCCGCATGTAGTGTTTCATCCGCACTTCTTTTTCATCTTGAAAGTTGGCCCAAAAGTCCTTAATATGCGGTCGATGAGCATATTGCTTTCCCACCTGTTTCTTTAATTTCCCATATGGGTCAATCCTCGAACGAGCTGTGTGGAGTTCCTGATTGTATTCCACTGTCTCCTTCTTTGAATACTCGATGCATTGGGTAGTGGGATAGGAATAATTTCCTTGTCTGAAGGTTAGGGGATATGGGATCCCTGCTCTATGTTTATCACTCAATAAGGTGTGAGCGTTCTGCAATTGTCTAGAGACCTCCAGCAGGATCATCCGATCATTAGGGTAGTGTGGCAACTTATAGGGCCTCTCAGAGAAACCTTCTACTCTAATATATGTAAAATTTGGGAACTATATAAACAGGTATCCAAATATCTGAACAAACACTCTGGTGCTATGTGAGACTCTCCTCTCGAAGTCTCCCCCAAGAAGTTAGATAATATGCCCGATAAAGGCATCATTCACCCTTTGATAGTCTTTCTTGAAATTCATGTATTGTAATTGAGGGTATCTGTCATAGAATTTAAGCTCTCTCCTTGGATCTAGATTAGGCACCATAGAAAGGCCCTTGTATGGGAATGGCTCTGCCAGCATATATACTAGATAGGAAGTCATGTAAAACTAGGATGTCTTCTTTACAACCATCAACAGGCTATGAATGTTGTCACTAATAATATTTTCCCAGTGGAACTTTGATTTTCCAAGGATGATCTCTTCGATGAAGTAGAACATCCATTCCTAAAAGAAGGCAGTAGTAGGGAGGCCCATTACTCTGCTAAGCAGAGTAACCAAGTCGTGGTACTCCTTGTGGAAGTCACTTCTGAATAACTCCTGTGGTACTTTATCGACACTACCCCTCTTATCCTTCAACCAATGTTGGTTGATCAACTTCTTACATGCCAGGGGGTCTACCTTCCACATATTCTCGGCATATCCCTTCTTAGTTTCTTCCATCTTATCAAATGTAGGGATATGAAAGGTCTGGCCTATAGACCCAGTAGACAAATTTTCTAACACTCTACCATCGTGATCGATGATCTTTCTGCTGCTGTGATAACATTCCCTGCATGCCATAACTAACTCTGGAGCAACGAGCGCAGGAGGAAAGCTAACTGCCCTGGTGAGGCCACTCTTTCTGATTTTCAATGCATTCTCTGTCCTTGTGTTCACTGTTACCCTTTGTTTGAATTCGTCGATATCCACATGCCTGAGGTTTGTGTCAGATATGGTGCCCCAATTAGAAGTGAGTTTGGAGGTGAATTCCACCTCATGGAACTGATAACTCATTTGATCCTTTTCTTCCTTACCTCTAGGTGCTTTGGTAGGATTCTTTCCTTTCTCTTTTTCAACAAACTTCTCTGATGGTCACGCAACAGATTCTATAAATCCTGTAAATAGAAAAGCAGTAAGCACATTCATAAAATCGGGGAAACGTTAGCTAAATTATGCAAAATAGGGGTTAGATTCAACAATTCATCTCCAAAAGATCATAAAATCATTAACATTCATCATTACTCATCATTTGAGGCTTGTTTGGGTCATTTACCGGAATGTGGGCCCCGAGATGCGAGTTTTTCTGGGCTGGCAGTCGTCAGGCGCAGCCAGGAGCATAACGATGCCAAGAGCACGACGGCTCACAGATGACTACCCCACTCAAAGTTCCACATTTGAAGTTTGGGAGTCAGTCAAGGCTCTGAGGCATTTAGCACGGTCAAAAATCAATTTTGGAGCCTTTGGAAATATTCAATTAGTCACTTTGTTCATGTGGGCTTAAGGTATGCAGAAGCAGGCGACATCATGACCGTTCAGAGCTTTATCGTTGAGAAACAACAATTGAGGGGCGGAAACCCGCATGCGGGACCCGTAGGCGAGCTAGACAACATGGACTTGGGTCATTGAAATGCTATCAACTTGGAGGATGCAGGACTGGACCGACGGGAAGCCACTGAGAGATGGTCATTTTGGGACGACAATGATGGTGCGGCATCGCGCAAGCGGCGACCCGCAAGGAAAGCCCCGCAACACACTCTACTTAGTCATTTTCTCGCTAAACGCTCAGAAGGAAATGGCAGGGTAAGACTCTGTAATGCGAGCAGATGATATGTCACGGCTGTTGTGATCAACAAAGATGGTGGTGGGGCGGTCCACGAACAGACCCCCACAGAGTTTGGCTCATAGTAGATTTTAACTTAGTCGCTTGAAGATAGTCATTCAAAACAATGACGAAGAGCGGACTGAAGTCCGTAGGGAACGACCCATAGGACAACTAGCTTAGGTTTCACACATGCAAATTGGGGAACGACCGATAAAGTAGCGGGGTCTGCAATGCGGGATTCAGGTAAAGGTCAGTCATTTGAGAATGACCATGAGACGGTGGTTGCCCACACGCAGTGGCCCACAAACATGGACTTGCAAGGGTTTTGAGGCCTTGAGTTTTGCATTTGAAGTTCCTTCATAGGTGATGACAACAGGGGACTTGCGAGCCGCAAAGGTTTTACTGTTCTGGTAAAGAACAACAACGGGGAGGTAAAGTTCTGCATGGCCCTTAGAGGCTGAGTTTGATTGATTTTTGAGGGATCTCGAGATGGGTTTGCACAAAAAAATGAGGGCTATTCGACTGCCCCAAAAGATTGTAGAATTTTCCTTAATATTTTAAATGATTTTACCAAACTTAATTTAAAAGACGTTTTTAGGCTGGTGGTGACGAACATACTTGAAGATCCCAAAGAAATCGATGAAGATCAAGCTTCAGATCCTCCTGGAGGTTGTGCGGGTGCGAAGGAGGCAATGGTTGCTTTGAGCTCTAACAAATTCTTAACTAGCAGGGTGAAAATGGTAGGTCAACCAAACTATTTATAGGAAAATGTGCATTAATGACCCGTACTCAATGCTCGTACGACAACCGGTATGGTAGTTGGGCTTAGATTTCAAAAGAGCGCCGATGAGAAAGGTGAGGCCCGCAAGGTAGATGGAACTTAGGACCTTGTTGTTTGATGGTCAATGATGACCACATAGGATGTAGGACCCACCATGCTGGCAGATGTCCTACATCGTCCATCAGAGAAACGACAAAGGCAAGGGAGGACCCCCAAGAGGTGAAGGATGCCACTCTGAAAAGACCAAGGGAAACCTGCCAAGGAAATCCCGTAAAGGACAAGGACTTTAGAATTTTGGGGATGTGAATTTTTATCAACTGAGGATGATGAATTTAGGGTCCCTTGATCGCTTGACGCTCAAAATTTAGGGGCACTCAAAATGAGACGAAGGCAAAAAGAGAGGGTCCCCATTCTGAACGAGGCATGTGTGCTATAGGCACAACAATTTCAAGAAATCATTGATAAATTCATCGACCACTTCTCCTTTAATCTAGACATGGACGTTAGTCTAGAAGAGTTTAACACTCTCAAACAAACCAAAGGAGAATCTTTCGCCAGTTTCTTACGATGGAGACAAAAATCTAGTAAGAGAAAGTGGACCCTTCCTGATGAACAACAAGTGAGAATCATCATAGCCAATTTGGATCCCAATCTGGATCCCAGTATCTCGTTCCACTTGAAAATGTAGTGCATCACATCCTATGACAAGCTTGTCCCTCAAGCCCTTAACATTGAACGAGCTCTAATCTCACAAGGAAATAATCAAGCTAATAATCGCCCATCAACAAGTTCAAATGATAAATCTCATGTTTGGGCTAAAAAAAATAATGTGACAAATGATGGTGTGATAGATGCTAAACTAGTCCTAAGTGCACCTAGACCTAACAAAAATCAAGTTGCTAACATTCAACCAACTGTGCAGCAAACAATACCCCCTTAGAAAAATCAAATCAATAGTACCGAGATGCAAGAAAGGCTAACTACCAACATGAACAACTATCCCAAATGCAAGTACACATAGTTATCTAAGCCTAGTGAAACCATCACAAAGAAGTTGGTAGAATCAAATCTGATAACCTTTCATAACTTTGAAAATTACCAATAATTGAAAGAGAAACCATCCTGGTACAATAAGAATGATCTTTGTGACTTTCACAAAATCAAAGGAAACAAAACTGCAAATTGCATGAAACTTAAGAACATCATCCAAGATCTCATAGAGAACGACACTATTTTTGTTGAAGTACCAGTTGGGAATCAAGATCTCAAGATATACAAGAACCCCATGCCAGATTATAACAAAGGGAACAACAATGAAAAATTTAAGGATTACAAATATGTGCAACATATCTATTCAAATGTGGTCGCATCCTATGATAGTGTCATTACAGTCATCACCATCAAAGGACCTAGTGTCGAGTGTGGAGTCACCATATGGCGTGGAAAGGTCACTATCTAAGGAATCCCACCTCAATCTAGGGCACAACCTACTTTTCCAACGTCAAATCCCAACAAGTATAATCTCCTAGACCAGCTTAAGGAGACCCCCACACATATATCAATCTTAGAACTATTAAGGCTATCTCCCACACATAGAAAAATCTTAGAGAAAGCCTTATCGGAGTCATCTATTTCTGAGGATATTGGTACACATAAGTTTCAAGCTATGGTAGGACACATTACCGATCATATTCTTACCTTTTCCAAGCAAGATCTACCATCACAACCATCTCATAATCATGCATTACACCTTGAGGTATACATTCATAAGAATAAGATCAAAAGAGTCTTAGTAGATGGAGGTGTTGGCCTGAATATTTGTACCCTTAAGTTGATCAAAGACTTGGGCTACTCAAAAGATACAATTGAGAAAACAAAGAGTACCACCATTAGGGCCTATGATGACCAAGAATGGGTATCACAAGGCATCATTGCAAAAACTACTTGCCAAGTGTTAGATCTTGAACTTCCATACAACATCCTGCTTGGTTGACCCTAGATCCATGGCTTAAAAGTTGTTGCCTTGACCTACCATCAATGTGTCAACTTTCTTTTTGAGGACAGATAAATTACCATCTATGGAGACCCTGACCCTTTTTACTATTGCAAAAATCTCGAGGCTCAGTTCTATAAGATCCCCCAAGTGCCTAAAAATGATAAAGGACCTACATCCACACCTACCTCATTTGTTGATTTGCCATCCCTTGCATCTACCTCAACAACGATTACACCCATTGTGTAGAACATTCCTGATATCAAAGCAGTGATCCAAGATAATGGTTGTGGGAATTATAAGCTCCTGAAAGATACCTTTGTCTTAGGAGAATTACCTCTTTCTCCTCACTCTCATGGGAAACCTACATCTGCCACCAAAGAGCCTGAAACAATCAAGATGGCAGCTACTACCTTCACCAAATGGGGGGATCTGCACCAAGAAGATGTCAACGAGGGAGATATCTCTAAACTCCTCTATCAGGATGAACGACCTATCCCTATTCTTCTTATGGAAGATGATAATATAGGCTTGTAGCGCATGAAGGGAATGGGTTATAACAAGAATGAGAAACTGGGACAAAATGACAATGGCTTGCTAGAACCTATCATTCCTAAGAAATGATTAAGGAATCTTGGTTTAGGTTGTACTACTAGTAAGGTTACCCTTATTGGAAAAGGTACTTTCGTTAAATTGGTTGAGGCTTCCTCTTGGTTACCTACACCGTGTGACATGACCTTAGATGACTTTCCCCTTGATATGGGTGACCTGTTTGAAAATAACTCCCTCTTCATGATATCCAATACATCCTTTGTTACAAGCATTCAATCCACTGAACTACGCCTGGTATACCCACAACTTATTGACATGGACCAACAAGGACCACCGATTCTTGATTTATTCAAAAATGATGAAGCGATCTCAGAATTCATGGGAATCCATGACAACTTATCTTGGGTAGATCACAAAGTAGGTTTCGATATAGAGCTAGACATAGTGGCATAATATGGAGAGACGATTGAATCCTTTAGTCACAAAATTGATGAAATGCAACTAATATGTAGATCCTTGAGTGAAAACCACACTGTGGCACTTTCTGATCCTAAAATAGTAAAAATAAAGGACATATCTGAGGGTGAAAACCTCTCTAAGGTGCCCAAGGATGAGGGATTCAATCTCCCCCTTAGTGCAATGCATCCCAAAAAGTCAGCAGTGCTAGCAAAAAAGGCTACCCCAGTTAATCTAGGAACATAAGAAGCACTTAAGATCACTTTTTATGTCGAATCCTTGTTGGATGAAGAACAAAAGAACCTAGCAGCATTCCTGAAAGAATGAAGAACTAACTTTGCATGGTCATACACATATATTCTTAGCCTTGATCCTGAAGTAGTTGTGCATCATTTAGCGGTATATCCCGAAGCCAATCTGGTCAAGCAAAAGTGAAGAAAGATGCACCCTCAGATTGCACTCTTGGTGAAACTAGAGTTACAAAAAATTTTGGACGCCAGGTTCATTCGACCAATAGATTATCCTGAGTGGGTTTCAAACCTGGTACCAATCTCAAAACCCACTAGGGGCATCAGAATCTGCACCCATTTCAGAGACTTAAACAAAGCATGCCTAAAGGATGATTTTCCTCTTCCCAACACCGACCTCATTGTGGACTTAACAACTAGGCATGAAATGCTATCACTCATGGATGGTTTTTCAGGCTATAATCAAATCATGATTGCCAAGGAGGATCAATATAAAACTACATTCACTTGTCCATGGGGAACATATTGCTAGAACGTAATGCCATTCGGGTTAAAGAATGCAGGAGCAACCTATCAAAGAGAAATGACCCTCATCTTCCATGACATGATCCACAAAATAGTTGAAGATTATGTGGATGATATTTTGGAAAAATCAAAGAAAAGAAGTGAGCACATACCAGTCTTAGGACCCATCTTTGATAGGCTTGAAGAATACAAGGTATGACTGAATCCAAAAACTAAGACTCATCTTTGATAGGCTTGAAGAATACAAGGTATGACCGAATCCAAAAAAGTGTTTCTTTGGGGTTACAATAGTCAAACTTCTTGGCTTCATTGTCTCACAAAGAGGGATATAAATTGATCTAGGAAAGGTAAAATCCATCCTCGACATGGAACCACCACAAACACTAAAAAAAATAAGAGAATTACAAGGAAGGTTGCAGTCCATCAGAAGGTTCATAGCGCAGCTAGCAGATAAGATCCATCCCTTTTCACATCTTCTCCATAAAGGAATAACCTATAAATGGGATGAAAAGTGTGATAGAGCTTTCCATTAGATCAAAGATTATCTACTAACACCTCTAGTGCTCATTCCACCAATATAAAACAAACCATTAATCTTATATATCTCAACAACATCGACAACACTAGGAGCTAATTTAGCACAACATGATGAGGAGGGAAAGGAAATAGCTATCTACTACATCAGTAGAACCTTGGTGGGCTATGAAATGAGCTATTCACCTATTGAGAAAGCATGCCTAGTAGTGGTTTTCATTTCACAGAAGTTCAGACATTACATGTTGTCACATCAAATCAAGCTCATTGCAAAGATAGACCCACTGAAATACCTATTAGCTAAGGCAACTCTCACAGGGTGAATGGCCAAATGGGTAATGATTTTAACTGAATTTGACATAGAGTATGTGGAGCGCAAGGAAATCAAAGGAAAAATGATCACATACCAACTAGCAGAAGCAACCATCTATGCAGAAAATCCTTTGGTATCTGAGTTTCTTGATGAATCATTATTCCTTCTCAACCTCACAGATTAATGGAAAATGTAATTTGATCGATCATTAACCCAACATGGATCTAGAGCAAGCATTCTTTTCATCACCCCTCAAGGTGATTGTATCCCAAAGTCATATAGGCTATCATTTCCATGCACTAACAACATTGCTGAGTACAAAGACCTAATCATAGGTTTAAGGATAGCAGTTCAGTGGAAGATTCAAGAAATGAAAGTCTATAGAGACTCACAACTAGTTATAAACCAAGTCAATGATGACTATCAAACTGAAGATGACAAGCTCACCCCTTACAAGAAGATGGTAGAGAGTCTCAAATATCTCTTTATAGACATAACTTTTGAGAAGATTTCTTGCATGAACAACAGAGCAACAAACGCCATGGAAACCATTGATCATTATTAGACATTCCAAACAACATCCTCCAATGTGAATTATTGGTAGAACAACTTCTTGTGCCAATTTTCAAAATCCCTTAATCTGAATACGCGTGTGTCATTGTTGGTCTCGAATCCCCATGGTATCATGACATCTTTACCTACCTAATAAGAGGAACCCTCCCATTTGATATCACCTCGAACCTTAAAAAGACCTTTGTCAAAAAGGCATCCCGATTTGTGATCCTAGGTGATACCCTTTACTGTCGAAGCATCGAAGGAACATTACTATGATGTCTTAACCAAGAGGAAGCCTTAACTACTTTAACAAAAGTACACGATGGGATATGTGGTTCCCATTCTAGTGGAATGACATTAGCTGAGAAAATGTTGAGGACAAGGTACTATTGGCCAACCATGGAGAAGGAATCTCATTAGTATGTGAAAAAGTGTGTCCAATGTCAGCAACACGGAGATTTGATTCATGCACCAGCTCAGGAATTGCAACCCATAATCACGCCTTGGCCTTTTTTATAATGGGGACTTGACCTCATAGGATAAATCACCCCAACCTTATCTAATGGCCACAAGTTTATCGTAACAGCCACTAAGTACTTTACTAAGTGGGTAGAAGCCATTCCTATGACCTACATAATGGGGAAGCAAATTGAAAATTTTATCCTAAATTACCTCATCTACCATTATGGTGTCCCAAAAACCCTAATCTCAGACAATGGGACACCATTTAAGAATCGGGATGTGAAAGAGCTGTGCTAAAAATTCAACATCCAACACCGATTCTCTACCCTGTATTATCCCCAAGGCAACAGCCAAGTAGAGGCTACAAACAAAACCATCTTAAAAATCTTGAAGAAAACAATCAACGAAGCTGGTCGTGACTAGCATCTATAGCTAAATCCCGCTCTCTGGGCCTAGCAAACCAGTATCCACACACCAACAGGTGCAACCCCTTTCTCTTTGGTCTATGGATTAGAATCTATCTTGCCTATTGAGGTTGAGCTCCCATCACTGCGAGTGCCACTACAAAATTTGATCACCGATGAAGAATACAAAATATCTTAGCTGAATGAGGGAGAATTCCTAGACGGGCATTGTCTTGATACTCTTAATCATTTGCAAGTATATCAAAACTGACTGAAATGGAGCTATAACAAGAGAATCAAATGTCAGTCTTTCCAGGTAGGGGATCTTGTCCTAAAGAAGAATTAGAAGAATCTACCAGATCAAGACAGTAAACAAAAATTTGAGCTTAACTGGTTGGGTCCCTTCGTCATCACAACAAGCTATGGATCAGGAGCATATCAGCTATCAACACCTGAAGGTGAACCCTTGCAGGAGCCAACTAACAACTTGCATCTCAAAAAATTTTATGCCTAGTCTTGAAGGATATAAACTGAAAAATACAAAAAAATAAAAAAAGATCAAAATCCAAAAAAATGGGAAAAAGGATTGAAAAAGTAAAGAAAAAATCATCCTCTAGTGAAAACCACCTCAGTGGCGCTTTGGGCAAGTACCTTGGTGAAAACCTAGCAAACAGGCACCTCACATAAATAAGGCACCTCCATCTATTCTTTGGCTCTTTTATCCTATCATTCTTTGCACTACCATTCATCCATCACCTATCCGCATCCTTATCATAGCTTGATGATGTGAAGTATCATATCTCTTTAGTACTACTTGGCATATTTCAAAGGTCAGTTTGTCCTGCCTATATCGAAGTAGTCTAACCTGTCACGCTGGGGGAAATTTTTTATGGATCATATCGAGTCCTTGTATATCTTGACGTCATTGGAAATCTTATCGTAAATCATCACACATCACATAGGCATAAATAAAATGCATCCATACATATCATCTGTAACATGAAATAAAGTGCACACATCACATCATGAATCATCTGTATCTGTATCATATATATATCAAAAAAATGTGTCATGGTACAAAATCTGAATTGGTGTATGAACATCGATAAAAAATACAATATCCACGAGGCTATCAAAAAGGAGCCCATGAATGTATATCAGTGATAAAGAATGGGGAAAAATTAAAAAATGTCTATGCATCAAAAAGCTAGCATTGATGTCTAGTACCCTCTCCAGCCTGCCTCTCATGTTGATCCTCCTCTTGGGGATGCGCATCACTACACTGTGAAAAATATGGCTGTCGGAGAGCTGTTGGTACATCTCGATGATAATGCTTCCTGTAATATGCAACCTCTATCACTACCTCTCGGTATAGTCGTGCTGAAACTGTCCAACCATGAGTAGATAATATAATGCTCTTAGTCTACTGACATCGAGCCACCTCTTGATCTCTCTTAGCAATAACAACATGTACTCTCTGTAGCGCCTGATCTCTCTCTACTGTAACGACAATCACCTTCTATCAGGCCTGATCTTGCTCACTAATCAATCTCTGCACCTGCTGCAACAACTGTTGAATTTGTGCATCTCGTGCATCTAGTGGTGGTGGTCCTGGTTGTGGTTTCACCTATGGCTATACCTATGGCTACACCTATGGCTGTACCTATGGTTACACTTGTGGTTGTACCTGAGGTGGTTTTACCACTGGGGGTGCCCACAGAACTTGTCCATCATGGTCGTCCTGGCCTCCCTGTCCCCTGCCTCTCAGTCTCCCTCTAGGAGGAGCACCTACTGGATCTGGTAATCACCGTGGGGGGACAAACCATGCATCATATGTTGGTGTAGTCTGAGCTATTGGTTGTCCCTGACTATATGCCCAAGGCTGGGCCACCAAATATATGAAACTGTCAACGACCTCTGGAGCCGGAACGATTGGTCCCCATATAGGCACTTGTCTAGCCAATCTCACAAAAATGGCTCTGTATGCATCGTCAGGCCTATCTTGTACATCACCAAACTGGCGTGCTACCCTATCCGAAAGGTATCTCTCAATAATATGGTGCTCTTGACCTTGCATATATTAGGTGGAAAAATATAAATGTTGTACATCATCAAACCATGGCGACATCTGAAGCCATGGGCGCCAACGAAAAACTGTGATATCATCTATTACCCATCTCCAATACGTGAGCCCAATCTATCCAGTATGCCTCAGAGTAATGGCACCCCTATATCGCTAAATGATAGGATCATCTGGCTTGATGTTTGCCATCTGAACAATCGGTCAAAGCACTGCAATGTACTACCATGCCCAAATATGTAGCAGAGTCACCCCTACACCAATAGCCCTACCATCACAATAGACAAAATCATGCAAATCATGGAACAACGAGGCTAGCATCACAGGCCCCCATACAAAGAGTGTCCTCCTATCCAACATCTGATGCCATGCCAAGCCCCATTCTGCGTTGAATCCTCTGCTTTGTCTGTCTAGGGCCACCAACCTTGAAATGATGGTTGCGATGATCAATCTAAAAGTGTGTACATGACCTCTGTATGACTCAAGGTTGATTTGAGATGTGACCAACACAATATCCTCCATCTCCATCACCTCATGGAAAGCATCGAGTTCGATATCAACATCGTAAATCACACGATTGTCGTGAATGGGCAAATGCAGAATCCACCAAACATCCTCCAAGGTAACTATTGCCTCACCTGTCAGAAGGTGGAAGGACAAGGTCTTGCTGTGCCATCTCTTGCACAAAGCTGTCATCATCTCCAAATGTGTCCTAATCATTGGGGCATATGCAACATACCACAGACGAACCTCTCCCAGGTGCTCCTAGTGCAACTTTGATAGATCATCTAATCTCTCCAGTATAGCGGGCCTGTGCTCCCTCAACATCAATGGTGGGATAATCCCCTGCATCCACGAAGCACACAACGTCAAGAAAGTATCAAAATTTGAAGTTATTTGAAATTCCCAGCTCAACAATCACAAAAGCGCCGCTATTTACAATAGCGTCGCTATATTCAAATTTCAAATAGCGACACCCAATGCATTTAAAATTTCAAATCAGAACATGCGTTGCCAAATAAGTTGGCGTCATGATTTAGCTTCTGGCCTACCCTAACCCTAATTTCTAAATTGGTAAGTGTGTCACCAAACAAGCCTGCGTCGCCATTTACAAAATGGAAACCCTAACTTTAAATCGAGAAAAGCGTCGCTATAATTGATTTGGGCATCATCGATTTTAGTTTGGGCATCCCAATATAGCGACACCACCAGAATCTAAATTTTAAAGCATAATAAATGCATCAAAACTTCAAATTTCAAATCAGGTTTTGAATCACATACCGGTGGTCCTGCGCTTGGAAGCCGCTGGAACTCTCGAATTCGATCGAAGATGTGTCTGAGAAGCTCATAGCGTGCCATTTCATCGAAGGATCAGAGCTCAAAATTACAATAATTTTTTAAGTGTGAACGCACAAATGAATTGAAAATGACCCTTCTTGGCTTATTTAAGCTAGAAAATTAGGGTTTTTTGCCCTAATTTTGCATTTAACTGGGGTTTATCATCGTTTTCACCAATTTTGCCAAACTGAACCTAAATGTGCATTGTTTTTCGCATTTTTGGCATAATTCTTGCATCCCGGATCCTTTCCGGACCCCTTGGGGCAACTTTTCATCTTTATTGAGAAATCAACCCAAAATTCAAAAATTTTGCCCAATTTCTCGAGAGGGTAGGGAGTCAGCTTTATCCTTCTGCTGGGGTATCTAAAAAATTAGATTTTTTTTATTTTTTGATCTAGGAAACAATTTTCATCTTAGGAGCATTATTCTTTGAATTGAAGCAACAAGTACCTCGCTTCAAAGAGGGGCAAAATGTAGACACTGAAAAATGTCCTAATCGATAACATACATTTAAAACAGATTTACTAACATTATTTCCTCTGAAATCCATCATCTTTTTGCTTAATTGATTAAATTGGCCTGGCTATTTAATTAATTGTCATTTGCATCCATTAACCTCATTAATTCAATCAGGTTAATTCACCTCCTTTCATGCTAACATTTCATCTTATTAAATTAAATAAATCCACATATTTAATTTAATTCCCTAAGTCTTCTAGTTTATTAAATAACCCTAAGTTATTTAATTAAATGTCATCTCCCCCTTTTCCCATTTATTAAATCATCTAATTTAATAAATATCACTTTATTCCTCAAAATCCCCTAATTGCATAAATTAAATCTTAATTAATTAGAAATTAAACTAACTTTCCTCTAGTCAAAGGGAATATTCCTTATCTCCTTTTTGCACAATTAAAACTTTGTTTTAATTTGCAAAATGCCCTTTTCCTCACCCATAGGAATATTCCAAAATAATATTCTTATTCCTCCATTATTTGAAAAAGGATATTTTCACTTAGCTTCAAATGTAAGTTACCTTGTAACTTGAGTTACAAGTTATCTTTTAACCTTTTGAACAAGTTACCTTTGACCTGTGTGTGTAGGTCAAAAGTGTGTTTGTTTGAGGAAAATGTGAACCATTGATCTTTTCCTTGATCCATGTGATCTTGCATTCTCATCCGTTGATGAGAATCCTTGATCCATGCCTCCTCTTTTTTTTCATCATTGACCGTTGATTAATCTTTTCGATCTCAACCCTCCATTTCTCATTTGCTCTCCTATAAATAGATCACTATTTGTAGACAAATGGATCCATCTTTTTCAGAGCAAACTTATGCTGTTGAATATCATCCATCTTTCAATTGCAAACTTATGCTGTTGAATTAACTTGCATCCACACTCATATTTTACTCACTTTTAACTAGTTTTAGTTCATTTTAGTTGCATAAATAGCTTAGAGCATCCATTAATGGCTTCCATGCATCCATCCTAGTTTATATATGAATTAGGGTTTTCATCTTTTAACATTATTTTAGCTTAGATTAGCTTAGCAATAACATAATTAGATCATTTGTAGCATAAATCATGTTTAATTAGCTTGCATCATGTCCATTTTAGCATAAATCATGTTTTAATCCATTTTATCACAAAGGTTCCATCGATTCTCTTCCATAGAATCAACTAAAACATGCTCACTAATCATGGGATTGGGAAAGGGTCATCATTTCACATCAACACGACACCAATTCTAAAACAGGATAAGTTTCAGATGACTAGATTAGGAATTTAACAATTTTTGTGTAGTTTGTAGCTTTCATTTTCAATTAAATGCTTAGTTTAGATTTCTATTTCAAATGATCTTGTTTGTAGATGCAGGTATGTTTGGTTCAATTATACTTCGATTCATCATGGATCAAGTGTAATCAACCCTCACCAACAATCCTTGTCTCACAATCATATGCTCTTTACATGCAAAGCGAATAGAGGCATTTCATTAAAAAAAATTGAAGCCTTTTCACTCATTCCATGTCATGCATATCCTGCAATCCTTCTTTGCATATATCATTTTTTCTTCTCTTGCTGAGACATGCAGGCTTCATGCAAAACATTTTAATCTCATCATTCCTTCAAAAAATTACAAATATCCCATCACTATTTTTAAGCAATGATGCATGCTCTACCTCTCAAAATTGTTGATAATAATATATTATTTTTTAGAAATTGAAAATAACAATTGATTCCTTCTTTCCATTGTAGGTTTGACACCATACACCTTGTCATAGTTCAAGTGTGTATTATTTTCTTCACTTAGCATAATCAATAATATTGCCCATATTTAAAATTATGAAATAGTTTGCATCTCTCACAATAATTTCTCTTCCAACAATGTCAGAGATAAACTTGGTTGTAATGTCAAGTCATCACAAGCTTGAAGGTTCTTGATAATTCTAATTGTTGTTCTAGCAAACACATTTAACAAACTGGGAGTAATTGCTAGCTTCTCATGGTGATAGTAGATGAGTAATTCCTTATGATCAATATCATTCATTACACATTATAGACATGGAATATGCCTTGTTGTATCCTTCTCCCAAGACAATTTACCCAACGATTAATTTTTATATTGCAATGGGGAAAAATTATATGCCCATAAGATATGCAATCAACCTCAGTGACCATTCGACCATCTTAAAAGAGTACTCACCTCTAAAAAATAATAACCAATATAATGAAAGTTACTTGTAGATTTCTTTGGACTTGATCCTCACCTTCTTATCACAAACAATGTAAGATATTTCCCCATACTCCATTTCCCTTCTACTCTAGTTTCCTACATTGGATAGATTCTGAAACCTTTTCACTAAATCTATTTTTATTCCTATCTCTGTAATTGTATGGTGAGTCTTGAGATCTCTTTTATATCTTCGATCTGAAAACTTAGAGGATGACGCATGGGCAGGAATATACAAAACCAAACTAAAATGAAGTATCTAAATCCTTTTCAACAAAATCACTTTGGTGCATATATCTGCAACCTTTGCATGGCATGGGTAGGGATATTTTCTTGAAATTTTCTAAAGCGTTTTCACCAAATCTATGCCATGCATATCCTACAATCCTTGACATTCCATAAAATTTCATCTTCATTAACTGTTTTAGGAAATTTCACTGTTAACAATTCATCGATGGAAAATTCACCGCCAACAATTCATCGCCATGGAAAATTCACAGATGCCAGTAAAATTCATTAAAAATATTAATGCCGTTAATTTTTCGTGGCGATGAATTACTGACAGTGAATTTTACTTGACAGTGAATTTTCCATCGGTGAATTGCTGATGATGAATTTACCGTATATGCTTCATTAACTTTGTCAAAAACTTCATGCGCCTAGTCTATGCCACCATTTTGACTTGGCTTAAACCCTCAATTGATGAATTTGAATGTCCACCATTTCCTTGAACTATTCTGCTAAACCATTCCCATGTCATACAGGTCGCGCATGTTTTTCTTTAGCAACCTTTAAATCAAACTATGTGCTATGAGACAGGGAAAAATTTAGTGGCGAATCTTCGCCAATTGATGAATATTTGAATTGAGACCTCCAAAAATGGCGAATAATACAAGCTAGAAAGGATGTCGAATCGCCAAGTTTTTACAAAAAAATAAAGTTGTCTCAATTAATTCGCCAATGCATTATCTTTTAAATGGCGCGTTGTCGGAACTTATTCGCCAGTAGTTTATACTATAATTACAAATATTACTTATATTTGCTAGTAATTTTATATTCTTACAATTAATTTTTGGGAAATATCGCCACTAATAATAATTTACCATTTCATTTTAGGGATATTTTAGCCTTGAATAGGTTTTTTATTTATTGTCATCGATTAGCTTTTGAATCAAATGGTTGCAAGTTAATTATATGACTTTATTTGCATGTGCCTTTTAAAAAGGTTGTTGAGGCCCATAATTTGTTTTGGGCCACACGATTAGATTTGATCATGTGGCCCAAAACAAATTTTGGGACTCAACAACCTTTTTAAAAGGCACGTGCATATAAAATCACAGAATTAATTTGCAACCATTCGATTCAAAAGCTAATCGATGGTAATAATTTCACTTTTCATTTAATCTTTTTTTTAAGTGAAATTTTAAAAAATGCTTAATCCATGTGTGCTCCAATGCATTTTTGATAGGGAATTTATGCTTGGTGGCGAGGGGCTATTCTCGGACCCCGCGAGGGGGCGTTGCCCCCTCAACCCCCACAAGGGGGCTCTGCCCCCTTGACCCCACCAGTGGCTATTGCCCTTGGGGCCCTACTTCACTATTAAAAAAACCAACAAAAATATGGGGGAACTGCGCCGACCAACTATGCAAATTTTTAAAGGAGAGATTCGCCATTGTAATTAATCATTTTAATGATTATTCACTAGGATTTGCCACTGTGATTATTTTTTTTTACCAATTATTCATTAAGACTCGTCAAGATTTTACAATTTTTTTAATAATGTGCATATTCGCCAGGATTTTACACCTTCGCTGAGGGGGGGGTTTCTTAGAGTTATCCCTGCTATGAGATACAACCTTCAACTTCAACGAACACAACATGGCATGAGCTAAGATATGAGATACGACCTTCAACTTCAACGAACACAACATGGCATGAACTGAGATATGAGATACGACCTTCAACTTCAACAAACACAACATGGCATGAGCTGAGAATAGAGGTATGGGTTTGAAAGGATTTTTGAAATCTCTTTAAACAAACCAGGTGATGCATAGTTTACAATATTCTCACATTTACTTAAATTTTCTAAAACAAATCACTACATGCATGTATGGTGCGACTTTTTCTAGCGCATGCCATCTCTGTGCTTCCACATTCTGCATACATGAATATTTACCAGATCATTCCTAACTATATTACCCAACAATGATCTACCTTTGGACATCAACCACTCCCATACAAGTGTGAGATGGTAAATGTTTTAACTTTAATTTTCCAGGTTTATTTCCCTGAAAGTTTTAATATCTTGCAATTATCGCGATCCTTGAGATCACATCTTTGTGAGGCACTTCATCAATCAGTCAGCGTGCCTTGTCCATTTTTTTATGCTTTTCATGCATCCTATTCATGGCATCTGCAACATATGACAACATATATTTTTTTGTGCTTTAGTAGATGTTCATTGATTATTTCAGAGCTCATCACAACTAGAGTATCATCAATATAAAAGTTTAGCAAAACTTAAATATAGAACGACTTGTCTTCGATCATTCATACACCTTCCACAGACACACTTCACCTTAATAACTTCCTTCTCATTGTAGATACGAAGGTGTGTAAATAGTCTCTGGTAAATTTAACTCAAATCTGTGACTTCCATAAAGGGCTACATGAGCAACAAATTGCACGGATTGTGGTGGAACAAACTCACACTTCTCATGCAACAGTTTGCTTTATGTTTTATTAATAGCACTGCTAGTTAAGTGGAGAAAGATAACTGAAATTGGGTTATGAATTTTCACAACTCAATTTTAAGTTAGGAATTTGGGTTGATGTGGGTTGTGAATTTTCACAACTCAATTTTTTGGTTTGTAGTGGGTTGTGAAAATTCACAACCTCATTTTTTGATTTTGATTTTAAGTTGTGAGTTTTCACAATTAATTTTTATTTTTATTTTTTTTATTTTTCTCACTTAATTTAATTCTCTGTTAATTACTTGGACATTGAGAATTTTGAATTGCCCCACCATTCTTCATAACTGCTCTACCATCAAACACTAGCTGAACATTATTCCATGATTTGAAATATTTTAATTCCAAAAATGTGGAGAACTATTGATGAATCATCTCAGAAGACCAAATAATTAGTGAGCTCGCTGACAAAGAATTTACAGTAACTTTGGATTGGCTTCTTATATTTGGCTAAAAAATTGTCACATTATCCAAAACATTAATACGATGAAATCCAGTGAGCGATATTTTCCTAACTCTTCTAAAAATGCAAATTAAATTGTTTCTATAACTTTGTGCGTGAAAAATAGAAGCACTAATATCTTACAATTTGTGAGGCATAATAGCTTGGAAACTTGCCACATTGGTTGAAATATCCGCAAGAATATTGCTTTTAAAGGAATTTACACCAGCTCATACAAATTTTTAAATTTAATTATTTTTTCAATTTCACCAATTTTTGCACTCGCATCTAAGCTTGAGCTTGAATAATTGAACTGCTTCATTGAACTTGGTGTATGACTTACAATTTTGATCAAAAATATGATTTTTACATGACAATTGCATGAGGAAGACTCATTACATCATTTCATAAAAAACGATTTTTAAGTAGATGCCATTAAAAAAGAGGACAACAACTGGCTCTAATTGGGGACAAGGACTGCAAAGGACGCATGATGAACCCAAAATCTTGAGAAGAAGATTAGTGTGTTATCCAAAGGACAATAGAGTCACAAATGAAAGGGATAGGAAGAGAAAATTAGCAAGGAAAAAAATTTAAAAAATAACACACATACACCAAACTGAAAATGAAACACAACCAAAAAAATCCTAAATAACTTATATACAGGTCAGTACATGATCATGATGGGCCAAACAGGGCCCTTAAGTGGCAATGAAAATACAAAAAAATAGACTTAAGCAACTACACATAAAAATTTGAATAAGTTATTGACATAATTTGGAAAATATGTAGGAATAGAATTTGTAGCAAATTGAATGTAATTTGTAGGCTACTAAGTTTTTTTTAGGAAAAAATAATTTTAATTGGTGAAATTTTGAAATTTCAATGTAGTAGTATTTTAAATTTTGAAAAAATAATAAAACAAAAGGTGATTCTCTACACCCTAAGTATGAGAAAAAATAAATATTTTTTTCTCAAATTTTTCAATATAAGTAGAAGACACATGCTCGGCTGTGACACATATTTTTTTTATATTTTTTTGCAAGTAAATAATTAGTTATGAATTTTCTAGTAGGATTTTTTTTTAAATATTAAAAATAATTTGTCCAACAACCCTAACTTGGTCAAAAAATTATGATTTTTTAAAGCTATAGTTTGTGAAGTATGGAGTGTGACCAGGCTTTCGAATTTGAAAAGTGTGTAACCGTTTAAAAGTTATAGATGTTTTTCAATCAGCCTATCAATCAGGACTTTACATATAGTGCATCTAGAAAATGAATAATAATTATCTATTAAATTCAAAACAAATCATCTTATATTGGTAGAATGTTGATAATTTATTGAATAAACTCTTCTCATTTCATCAAATTTGGATGAAAAAATCCATCAGCACGAAGGGCGAAGTCTGAAAAACCACTGCAACCCTTCTAAACACTTTGTGGCAGTTGACTTTTCAGGTTGGACACCCCCAAGTTAAATCTCAAAGCAATCCCAAGGCAATAACTGAGGCAAAAAAAATGGATATATGTTTCTTTTACTTAAGAATGATTTTTTTGGGGTTCACTATAGATTAAAATTTAACATGTTATAATATTAATATCAATATAAGTATTTATATATTTAAAATATTAATATACATAATATAATACTATGATAAATTAATATGTATTAGGATATATTATATATTAGATAAATATAATAAATTATATAATAATATAATATGTTATAAAAAAATTATTTGATGGATTATTGTAAGGGAGTTTTAAGTATCATATTTATTATAATAAAACTAAATCCAGAGCTGAGAGCAATAGATACATCTCTCTCTCCCTCTCTCACCTTCTCTCTCTAATTCTCTCCATCTCCACTCACCCTCTCCCTCTCTACCTACATATCATTCAATCCTTCCCACCCTGCTTCTCTACCTACCTCTCCCTCCCTCCCACCTTCCCCCTCTATCTCCCCTTCCCTCTCTACTTCTCTTTATCTCCCCTCTCTCTACATATCTCTCCATTTATTCCTTCAACATTACCTCTCTCTACCTACCTCTCCCTACCTCCCTTTGTCTCTCTCTCCCTCTATCCCTCTCACCCTACCTCTCTACCTCTCCCTCCCTCCCCCATCTCTCTCTACTTCTCTATATGTCTCCTCTCCCATCATCCCTCCTAACCTACTTCTCCCTCCCTTTGTCCCTCCTTCCCCTCTCTCTCCCCTTCTCATCTACTTCTCTTTATCTCCCCTCAATATATCTCCCAGCTTACCTCCCCTCTCTCTCATCCTCACCTCCCTTATCTACTTCTCTTTATCTCTGCTCACCCTCTCCCTCTCTACCTATCTTTCACTCAATCCCTCCCACCCTACCTCTCTTTCTACCTAACTCTCCTTGTCTCTCTCCTTTTCTCTCTCTATCTCTCCCACCCTACCTCATTGCTTCTCCCTCTCCCATCCTTCTCTACTTCTCTCTATCTTTCCTCTCCCACCATCCCTCCTAACCTTCCTCTCCCTCCCTTTTGTCCCTCCTTCCCCCCTCTCTCTACCTCTCTC